>OX376311.1:16403161-16648834 GCA_947369225.1 Hofmannophila pseudospretella
CTCTAAATGTTATTTGAAAAGACACAGAGTCTATTTAAGAATGATGTTATCATCAGATGTGTACTTACGCTGCAAATCTGTCTTATCCAGACATAATAAATGCCAATGGACTTGTTTACTAACTCTATGCTTATATTTTCACTAGTCAACATTTTCAAATATAAAATGTATAATCGCGTACTTTGTACCCGCAAAAATTATAGGTATGTATGCCTAGTCTAGATCGCACGGAATCACGATCGCACCCATCTATTGTTCCAATTGACTTATGCCCCATACAGTCAACCGAAAATCTCCGGGCATTGTTATTCGTTAGTTTCCGTCGAATCCACCTAGTTTTGAAAAGGCAACCACTTTAAAAAACTGGGTCTGTTTTCATAGTTCAGCAAACTGGAAACTTGCAAACTATTAGAGAGTTTTTTTGTCGATATACTAATGGGTATTGTAAGAATAAGTTATATTATGTTAGGTTAGGTTATTGATATTGAATTGCCCTGTGATTATTGCAACGTTGGTTAATTTACATACTATGTATTATAAGTTCCTGAGGTTCTACACCACTACCGAGCCTTGTGTTGTGTGATAATGATAGATAAGTATGTATAGACCAATTGGTACTTACTGGTCTCGAATGCTATCATGTCTATCTACGAACATAGGTAGCTAATACTCATAGGAAGTCGTATGGAGGAGTTGGAAACGGATAAATACGTAAAAGCCGAACCTTAACATACAGGTGACTATAAAGTTGGTTGTGAAATAATGGAACTTTCATTCAATACTATTTGATACATGAATGAATGCCATTGAAGCAAGTAACATTTAAAAGGTTCAAGTGATGTAAATTTCTTGGAGTCGATCGCGAACTGGGACGGACGGAGGCAACCGACACGACCGTATCTCTTGGTCATCATTTGGGAGCCGTAAAAGGCAAACAACTGACTTGTAAGTAGTTGCAAAACAAAGCTGCAAAGCTACGCTGACTCAGAAACACTTGCGTATTGCGTATAACTTTGGCGGTGTTATATTTTCATTCCCAACAAAGCATTAGACTACCAAATAATATAATCACAGACCGCCTACGTGTGGTTTACTTATACGTACGGTTTATAATATGGAATGGATAGATCTACATACAACTTCTGAAACATTATAGAACAGCTTATTGCGAATGTTAATTGGACGATCTGATTACTCAGAGTAGTCGCAATTCCTTCAAACTGAAAAAGTATCTATATTTAATTTTGAACCATTATTATGAATAATAAATACATTTCAAAATTGACGCTCGAAGATGGCTCCAATTGGTAGAAGGTTTGTCTGTGTGTTTATTTTTATTTGCCATCGCGTATATGAGAGCGGACGTATCGTCTCTACGTCTTCCTTTTGTAGTCTTATAATGTCTGGCTCCTTGACTACTCAAGACGAATCGGACACGTAGTCAAAACTCAGTAGCAATTTTCTACGTTGTTATTAACCAAAGCAAAAATAATATCGTACATACAGCTAGTTGTGATAGAAATATACAAAGAGGCTTATCAGTGTATTGTACCTATTCTGCCTTAGAAATATATCTATATGAGTAACATACGCTCCGTTATCTCTAACCATTGGTATGAAAGAGAACGGCTAGATAACAGACATTATGTGCAGGCGAACTAACTAGTATTATAAATACTAACCAAATAAATAACGTTTAAGACGATATCAGTTCTTTGACGATGTCTCATCGCATGTTTATTTACAGACTCGTTCATGGTTCAAAAAAGGAGAGCCATTGAATTGCAAGATTGCAACCTATATGACATAGTAAAGTGTAAATTCAAAACATGTTTGAAGTTTAGCAATTTCAAAGATGCGCGAAGGTCCTAGCTTACAGTGTAAGTGTTCCGTGTTCTGTCGTCATTTTAACTTTCCCCACTTTACCGAGTAATTCAATCAGCTGCCCGTATCCGCTGTCGGACCCCCTTCTTTACACAGACCACCAGGATACTAAATCCAAAACAAATACTTAAGCTTTTTTGTATAATGTAAGTAAATATTTTAATTCCAATCCGTTGTTAGTACTTTATAAATAATTTTTAAGTCTTCATAGAAACGGGAAAAGAAGAATTTAATATCACCGCTTGTCGTTCACTTAAACTCGTAAGACACTTTAGACAATATAACTTGATCTCATCGCATACTGACATGCAAGGTAAAATATTTTCCCCTTTTCGCTGTGCAGTAGTCGGGTAAAAATAGTTACGTATTTAATGAAAAAATATCTCTATTTAATGGAACAGTAATATATTTGGTTTAAACCTAGCATTTTCAGATCTTTTTCTACAAATAATAAATAAAATGTATGCTATGGTACCACCTGTGGCTTCTAGACAATTCCATCCGAGCAAAAAAATTAATTCAATTCAATTCAATTTTTCAATTCAATTTTATTTTTCGAGTAACAATATATATTGTGTGCGAATTAAAGCTTAAGACTAATTTAAAATTTAATAATTACAAATGTCAAACTACTAAAACTAGTGTCTAATAAAGTTAAATAATAAATTATGTCATAGTAAAAATTTAAACAATAATTAAAAGTCCTCTATCGAATAGCAACACTTTTCAACAAGTAGAGCTCTTAGTTTACGCTTAAAAATATTTACACTATTTATAGTTTTTAATTCAACTGGCAACCTATTGAACAGTCGGACTGCCTGCCATTAGTGACAGATTTCTCAGTAATTTAGATATTGTTTATATTATACCTTTAGAAGAGTCATGATGAGTAATGCGCCGGCAGCTTTGTTTGTTATGAATAGCTCAGTGGTTATTATTTTACTCTACCGGTTTAATGAATTATTTGTTCAACAATGAAAGCTTCGCCCGCCCTAGATAGCCATTTCGCTGAGCATAACATAATGTGAAACTGTTTTATTTTACAGAAACTGGACATCCTGGATGGTGATCTCCCAGAATCAACAACAGATCTAATCATAACCGGAGCTGAGGCCGTGATGTTCGGCGTCAACTCTCTATCTCGCCTGAAGGATGCCAGGCACCTCCACATCTCCGGATCCAAAGTCATACTCATGAGGAGATTCACGGCGCTCAATCTAAACGTCGTCAGCGTCTACCTGGAGATAGACAACTGCGATGTCCTACGGATGGAGGAAAGAACCTTCAGCAACATCAAAGGTAAAGAACTATTTCCTTTCTTATCTATGATGATGATTACGATCAGTCACAATTCGGTGCACCACAGTCTAAAGCAAAATTTAAATTTTAAGTTCGTTGCCACGCTCTTATCCTCGAATAGACTGAGAAGGTATATGTGTGAAAGCAAATTTCAAATTTAAAATTGTTTTAGCGAGTGGGACCCTGAATTCCGATCAATACGTAAGTATTTATTACAAAAGCTATGCGAATTTACGGATCACTTCCTGTCATCTCTCACTAACTGCGAATGATAAACCAGCACATTCTCACACTTCACACGCTGTTTCTGCAGTCAAGCGAACTTTTATAATAATATCAACTTCAACATAAAGCTACTTTCACTTTAGTGAAATGTTACGTACGTGAAATGTTATATAATAATGAATGCGCTTAAAACTGGTACTTTATGTGCTAGCATCAATTAACGTTACAAGTAATGTTAAAACCACAAATAATAGCGGTGTTGTTGTAAAATTGGTTAAATTGATTTAACTCACAAGAAAAGGTCCCCAAGTGTTCGGCTCTGATTTGATTCATTTTAAGTGATAATGCAGAGCATTGAAAAATAACCGACCCGTATTTTTTATCGGCCGAAATTCATATTTAGGGGTGTAAATCGCCCTTCAAAATTTTCGAATGTATGGACATATAGTGAAATCGGATTTGTACATATTGCAGAATTGACTCATCCGATTTGATTCGTTTTAAGATATATTGCAGAGTATTGAAATATAACTGACCCATTTTTTTATCAGCCCATATTCATATTTAGTGGGGGAAATCGCCATTCGAATTGGCACAGCCGGTTTGGCATAGTTATGCCCATGGACTGAAATTAAAATATGAATTTGGGCTGATAAAAAATACGGGTCGGTTATTTTTCAATGCTCTGCAATATATCTTAAAACGAATCAAATCGGATGAGTCAATTCTGCAACATGTACCAAATCAATTTCGCTGTCCACACATTCAAAAAAAAATTAAGGGCGATTTCCCTCTTAATAAATATGAATTTGGGCCGATACATACGGGTCGGATATTTTTCACTGCTCTGCAATATACGAGTATCTTAAAACGAATCAAATCGGAGCCGGACACTTAGGGACTTTCCTTGTCAGTTCAATGAAGCAAAATATAATTGGGATATAAGTACGCAGTTATTTTTAAAACTCTCCTCAATGTGAGAGTACAAAAATAAACGTTAATTAAATAAGAAGACAACAAAAATGTATGTTGTAGACTTATCCAAAGAATTTAATGAGCCTGCTTGTTATGCTTTACGTACCCTTGTGATTTGGCCCTCGATATATTGTGACGTCTATAAGGAGCTTTGAAAGGTACCTGCTGCTATTGCGGTGCCGACTTCCCTACATCTTCACCGAAGGACTGACACGTGACATGACTGGTATATTACTTTTTTCGGTAACCATTGATGGAAAAGGTTTAATGTATGGTAGTGTACAGTTAGTGTACATATTAGGGAGTTGGTTTGCTTATTAGTAATATTGATTACTAATAAGTAATATACATTACATTATAAGCATATCCGCTATTTAGACTGTAATTGTGATTTTTTTTTTGGTACGCGATGCGAATGAATTTGCATATTTCTTCAATTTCAGGTTATTAAATATTGATGTTTTCGCCGTATTCGACTTTACTTACGAGGTACAATGCAGCAATGTTATAGAGATAAAGCCGCGATTGTTTAGTTGAATGGAGATAACCGGTTCGGACAGCCGACTCGAGAAGTAAGTAGTCCGTTTGTGCGCCCGGATGCGCTCCATTATCGGCTCGGCCTGTCCTCTTCCTATTCCTACTGGATGGACTAGGAATATTAGTCTTTTAAATAAGATCCCTTATTCCGGTAAAGCACATGCAAAGTACTATTATAAAAGACGTGTTATGTAGTTTAACCACTGGCTTAGACAGTATCTACTTGTTATTAGTATTACCTATAGCGTTCCTTATATTTCTTTGCATATGAATGCGTGATATTGGATCTAACCCGCATGATTATAATTTTACAGTCAACAGGATTTTGGTATTTACATACTCGTAATTATAGAAATGTAATAGAATCTAATAACAGAACAGACGACCCATACTAGAATTCCCTGTGTTATTTATATTTCTAGAAAGATACGATAAAATGTTTGAATTCTGGTAGATGCGTGCGCGTTCCCAACAAGGATTTCTTAACGCTAACTTGAAAACCTCTTGAATAATAGACAGATACGAGTACATAGATAAGTATACGCATTATTTTCTGTTTTAATAAAACTGACATAAGTATATGTCATAGAAATAATGTGGCTTAATACAAATGTGTTGAGTGAACATGTGGAGCGAAGCTGCGCAGTGACGCACGCGCATCACAGAGCAGACACGACAAAAAAAACGCTTATGCTGTCTCTTGTTTGCACAATATCTCGTAAAAATTTCACGTCACGGTATCATGAATTTAAGAGTCAGTAGCAAGGATTCACAAGTAACCAATAAAATATACCTCTTTACATAGAGTTGAGTATTTCCAAAAATCAGGCGAGATCAATGCTCTCATCTCACCATGATGACTTGCAATTTATTCGCCGATTTCTTTAGCATACTGTGTACATTCACTCATATGTGTAGGTTTAAGGAACTTGCAATGTTTTTTCCTGTTTAGTTACTGATAAAATATTGGCAGGGTTTATAAGAAAATATTGGGTGTTTCCTGAGAAATGTCCTATCCCGTTAAGCTCTTTTTCTGTTCCTCATGAATAAATAGATAAGTAAATGATATTTACAGAGATTAAGATCAGGGTAAGGAATAGGTCAAGGATCTGTGCAAATATCATTTACTTTATTCGTGGGAAAGGAGGAAGGAGCGTAACGTGAGGGGATTTTTTTCAGTAAACACCCTATTATTCTAGTATAGAAAATAACTCAAAATTAAAAATTTAAGAAACCCCCGAGTTACAAAGACTTAATAAGACCCTATCTTTCTGGTCATTACCAGATCGTCTAGGTTCCGGATGTATAATGTTTGGGTAATTTTTATGTAATTATAATTATATTAGGTAGGTAAGTACAGTCGACAACGAAATTTATTTGTAGATCATACTGTTCAGTAACATTATGGAACATTTAGTGTGCATGTGTTTTGTAAAGGATCTGTTCATGAACTTTCGTTGCCGACTGTACCAAAATTTTGTGAGACTGTTAGGAAAGACATATTAGATATTTTTTGTTGCACATTTCGCTTGTCTTTCATATCAAATTGTCGCTTTATGGGGTTCGCTGGAAGAAATCTCTTAGAGACGAGACACGGCCTTTGTGCTTCACATACTTTTATCTAAATTTGTAACATATTCTGTGTGTGTCTTTATACAAACTGTCGTCTTGCAAGCATTTAACAGTTGTCCTTACGTACTTAAACCTTGTATAACTTGTTAGGAAAGCCGTCATTATAAACAGTTCTACGGAGATCCCCTTACTAACATTAAAAATTGTTCAGATCTCGGAAACTTCGGAACCAGTTTTGATCAGACATGACCTTTGACATGGCTAAGAATAAGAACACTTTCAACAAAATTTTCTGTTAATTAAAGAAAACCACGTCCAAATCGGATCATCCGTTGTTCAGATATGATGCCACAGACAAACATATATTAACACCCCCTTTCGGTCGGGGATTAAAAATACAAAAATGAATAAGCAACTATTTTTAAATTACAAGTAGCATTCGGAACCTGTTCCTTTACCTTCACTATAATTTTACGCCATACTTATAAACCGGCCTCCATTTCAGTGAGGCCCTTGGAAATAAAGTATCTCTCACAATTTTCCTCATGGAAACTTGCAGAATGAGCTCTTTGCACACTGGTCAAGCAACAGTCAACAGTGCGCTCATTCGAACGAACTTATGTACCGTTACTCAAGTAGTATATATGTTCCTACCTGCTAATTTACTGCATGGAGAGCAAACCAAGACATCAGTATGTAATGGTATTCTATATGCGTTATGGCTAAGTAAGATATTAAAAACATCGTATTAGATAAAATCCAAGATTGCGAGAGACTGAAGTGAGACGGGAATACATAATTTGTATCTTCCTATTATGTAAATAGTAGAGATTTACGTATAACTACGCGTTTCATTGTAAACCAGTGACGAATCCGGATTCGATAGGTAGCCAGTACTGACACCGCGAGAGCAGTGTCCGTTCGCGGATTGGCATCTAAAAATACACGTTTCCCCGACTTGGTATTCGAGTTTTACAGGATAATGACTCATGAGACGAAGCGAGTGTAGTACAAAAGTGTGAATGTATCTTCAGACAATTAAATAGAGGTGTGGAGAACGATGTGCGATAAAATTGTGTTATTTAGAAACTATTGTACACAACCAACAAAAGGCCATTCTCCTTACTAAAATTAGATCATAAACTGATAGGTAACTCACAACTTAATCAAGGGTAGTTTACAGTTTAGATCAAAAGTGCCTAAAATATATCGTTTTTCAGTTTCAAATTGTTTTGTCTATAAAATTAACTAGTTAGTAAATAATATTGTCATTGATTCTCTACAATATCAGATATATTTTTATAATATTGAATCGAATGGAACAAGCCTTATTTATGAGTGTTTAAATAAAGTATCTACATACTATTTGACGCATAATGTTCATAATGTTAAATTATCTTACTTTCAGGTCCACTGTCAGTATCGATAAGAGACTGCGAGTACGTGTCCATAGAAGGAGCTGCATTTTCGTGGCTCCTGACGATGAGCATAAGCAACGCTCACCAGGTGGAGCTGAGCGGTGAGGCGTTCATGCTCGACCCTACTGCCGCTAACGTCGGCGAACACGGACCTGGCATGTCGGTTAGTATAGTTTTCAATAAAAGTTAAAAAAATTACCAGCTTCTAAGGCGATGTATAAAATATGCGAAAGTCTCTGATATTATGTCAATTGCGAAGCGAATTTAACCCCTGAAACACTGACGGTAATTCCATACTTAATAAACATAAAACAAATTGTTTTACAGATCGAGTTAAAGAACATGACCATTCCACAATTCGCTGCTCAAACTTTCGGGTCTTCAGCTGCGGGAATCACCATGGAGTCAGTCGAAGTTCACGCAATACGAGCTGATGCGTTTTCAGCGAACACGTACAACGTTGTGACGGCAGTCAACAGTTCCTTTCACCTCATCGAAGGGCAGTCGTTTACACAAAAATCGCTGATAAACAATCTCCAATTCGAAAACTGTCGAATACACCACCTCGCTTCCAAGGCGCTACAGTCAGCTGTTGCTACCCTCAACATTTCAGGATCCAGGTGCGTAAAAGAGGAAATCTTTGGGCAATACCTTTTCGAATTTTGTTCGATGGATGGAATACTTTTATTAATCAAATATTGTCATCATTCATTCCAGATTCGAAAATGTGGAAACCGGTGCGATAAACACCACTGTTGCAGTTGTCGTGATTTTGGACAGCGTATTTAAAAATTTCATGGAGAGAGGATTTGAGCTATCATCATGGAACAAACTGCAAATGGAAAGAAACTCCTTCGACGAACTAACTCCGCATGCGATAGTTGCTCCTGGTGCTTCCATACACGAATTGATATTCGCAGAAAATGAAATTGAAACAGCACATTATGCTAGCCTCGACTTTATAGGTCAAGCTCTTGCCAGCTCTGCTGATAATGTAGTTTATAAAAACAATTACTACGGAGAGCCATGTCACTGCAACATCACTTCTTGGCTTACAAAAGTATTGACTGTTGAAGCAGAGGACCAGTACGAAAATTCAAGTTACTGTACGGTTGATGAATTCTTTGCACGGTGTTTTAATGTTCCGGACCAGAATATGTTGTTCGAGAAGTTCCTAGATGGTGTGTGTGGCAATAAAACAACCATCCAGTGTGAATTATATAAAAGTAAAAATAAGACAGAAATAAAAAATACAAGGTTCCCACACAAAAAGATTGGTGGTATAGGCTTGAGTGGTAGGAATAAAAAAGTCATAGGTATCGTTATTATAACATGTTTAGGATGCATAGTCTTGGCATTGTTCATAAGTTTTATAAAATGGATGAGGCAGAGAGGTTATTGTTTAATTCTGAAAAATTTCCTAATTTCATCGAATTCTTCATGTCGTTCGTTCTGCGACAGGCTTTGTACTTGCGGGTCAAACAGCGGACTTGACAATGCAAGATCGATTTCCCAGCTATCTGTGAACGAATATTCGGAACGCCACCGACTTAACGAACCGCGCGTTCAAGATATAGTTCAAGAGACAGCAATACCCAATACAACAGCAAATCCCAATACTAGAATGGATCACATAGTTCCTGTGGATGATAAAACTACTCAAACCCTACCTGAAGAATTAACTAAGGAGTTATTAGAAAATTTAAAAGAGAAACTGGAAGATCCTGAGAATTATGTAGAGGCTCGAGAAATGATAGAGCATTTGTATGAGCTTATTAAAGTGGAAGAGAGCTGCAACACTAATACTCCAGCGTTACGAAGAGTCGAAGAGAATATTTATGAACTGCCGTTTCAAAATACTACTCCCCGTATAGGAAAGAATAAAAAACAAATGATTAGCGTAGGTACAAGAACGCCATCTCTAGATAAATTAACGCCCCTCTCGCCATACAATAGACAGACGGCGCTAGCCCATGAATATTTCGAGCCCAAAGATTTTGCTGTCCATTTATATGCTGAGATAGCTAACTGCGATAAAGAGAGGAGAGCCCTACTGGGTGCTATGCCAGATGTAGTGGGTGACCAAGGCGTGCCCCGAGGTCCGTATTTGCGCGCTGTCCGCGACAAAACGCACTCGAGTCCCAGTTCTAGTCCGTCGACAAAATCCTTGAGCAATTCCACTTGCAGCCCTCAGCACATATCAACGATAAAATCTAATAAGTCCACCGCGTCAAATTCTTCTGGAAAGATGGTGAACAGGCCGCTGCCTGAAAAACCTCGGTTAAAAGATCCCGGTGAGGGTACTTCGTTTAATCACGGGTGACTAGCTGTAAAGAGGCCAGAGTTGACATACGAGTATGATGGAGGGCCCAGCTGCGACCACTCACGAGCACGACTGCCCTTGCGGCCACTGCTGGAACATATCACATGGACTGGTACGTATTTCCCGCCCACTGCTTGACAGAATGAAAGCATGGCCCAACACGGAAGGCCGTACGGGACGAAGCTTAACCGTTTCTTTGCTGTGATATTATTATTTTTACTTTACATGTACGTTTTTTGAGACCGTACGAGTGTCGTGCCAGATATACTATTGTAAGTTCAGTTGTAAATAATTTGATGTAATTTTAAAATCACTCTCAATGACATAGGACATTAAGTTAGAAACCTTAAAAAGGGCTAATTCCATACAAATGTAGTTCTGGTTTTATTTGTTACGAATTGGTACCTAATACGGACGAGGTCGTCGCATTGGCTAAGCAAGCATTTAATTTCATTTAGTCTGTTCCAATTGAAAATGAAACTAAGAAAACCATATTGGTTTTCTTTTCAATGTTAGTACTTTAATTATAAAATTCGCTCTTCGTAATCACATGATATCTCCATACCTATCAGTCAAAATATATATGGGTAGGTAATAGGCATTTTGCGCCAACATATTGTTCTAGATAACGATTATAACTGTAGGTATGATGTACCTACACTTTCAATATTTCAAGAATTGTAAATAGCGATTGGCACAAATTGGCTACACATTACATAGAATATTATCGCAGTCCAAAATTGCTTACCGTTTATTGGATTATTTACATGAGATTAGAAAATAATTAATTAATGTGATAGAATTAATTTATCGAAGTAGAAAATACTATTATGACTTCCGTGCTATGTATGTGTATATTTTACAGCATTTAAAAATACAATTGTCCATTAGAGTAGCCAAGAACATAACTATATGTATAAATATTTTATTATACCTAATATCTATTATTGTTCCAAAGGTTAGTGAGTAAATTTTGAGTCTCCTTATTTTAGAGAAATGTTATAATGACATATATTTCTAGAAAAATATTTATATTTCAGAGTTCACAAAATATTTTCACACATTATTAGTCGATAATAAGTACGTACATAAGAAAATGCTCATCAAGGCAAACTAAAGCTGTGTTTGAGAAAAATTACATGACTATTTATTAGTATTTAAAATATTTCAAAAATAAAAAATGTTCTCGTAATATGTACCCATTTTGATGTTTAATAGATGTTTGTAGTAGACAAATAAAGTACCTAATTAGTAAGCATCACAGTCTATATGTATAAATTATCTACACAATTTAGTGTATACTTTTAAAAGTTGGGCAAAGTAGGTGTACGTACTCGTTAAAAAAAAAATGTTTACAAGTTGTTTCCAAATTATAATCAATAGATAGAATGTTACTGGATGTTACGTAAAATTATCCATAAAATATTATATGTGTCAAAATATATGTACACACAGTATCACATAAATTCTTTGAGACCCTTTATCTACTACCTATATACTATTAGAAAGACAATCTTTGTATTCACAGAGGTTTAATATTAATCCCTGAATGTTCATTAAATAAATGTTCAATATGAATCTGAGACTATTATTTCACACATGTGACGTGACGGATGAGTCTAACCACCCCTTCTTTGTTGTAATGTAAAAGAATGAATGAATGAATATAAAATGAATATTTTAAATAATCAAAAGTCATTCAAACAGCAATAAGTGAAATAAGACTATATTAAATATAATATTAAAAATTATAAGATACAATCTGCAGGATGTATAAATCTTGGTAAATAAATAAAAATTCTCTTTCTGAGACATGTGTTTCCAAACAATGCTGCGTTTCGAGAAAAGCGCTCATAAAATATCAATAAGTACTTACTTTTAGTAATTGCCGTGCCATTATTGTACATCATGTTATTGTACATCTTGTTATGGTTGGGTATGGTTTGGGTATGGGGGTAGGTATTTTTAGCGGAAATACCAACTGGGCTTTATTTACTTTTTTAGTTTTTTTTAAATCGCTTAGCTTTATCTGTTAAGCGATTACTTCAATCATTTAGTTTTACAAATAGAGACACCGACATTACTCATACAATTCTACTTCGGCAAATCACATTACTTACAGTACATTTAGGTACAAACCACAACACACACTCCCCACCATAGCGCCCACGACACAGGATTACCTAGTATGGGTGCTAATCGTAGGTTCGGTATTAGGAAATATGTATTTTATTTTTTTAATTTATTTTTTTGTAGTATTCATTGTACCTTTCCGTTGTAGTGTTGTCGTTAAATAAATTTATTATTATTATTTCCTAAAACATGTATCACGGAGTATTTAATTTCTAGGGAATATTTTACAACACCAGATTACTATTTGGTGTGCAGTGCATGAATGCCACTTTATAGCGGTAGGTAATATAACTAAGCTGGAATACGAGGTAATTCAACTTCGGAACGCGGTATGCCGACTCGAAAATACAACATCCGGTGCGCATACGCAGCATACGTTGTGTCGGGTACCTGCCACCATCGTCACAGAGCTGCAAAACCCATGGATCACAATTAGCAAAGTAGTTCTAATTTTACTAAGAAAATTATAGAATACTCCATGGTATTGATACTCTATCTATTTTATTTATCTATCAATCTATCTACGAGTATATCCTTAGGTAAATCCTGTTTAATCCCCGACCGATCGAGGTAGGGCGTGATATAAGTTTAACCAGTTTGTCTGTTTGTGTGTTTTTCTGTGGCATCAAAAACTGGAAGAATTGGAAGATTATCATCCCGCCGAAACTATAATAGTTAAGATGGGGTTATATCGAACTAAAGTTGTAGGAAATCCTGAGACTTTCAAGAGAAAAAAAAAATATAGATGGCGGCCAAAAATGTAAATGATGTGGAGCTAGGCATTTTAAGATGGCCATGGTGAGGCCGAAGGCCGAGATCCGCGTAGGGCGTAGCCCGGAGCATCCCCCGCCTTCAAGCGTCGCCGGTCTAAATGGTATGAATGTTCATACCCATATCACATGAAAAATGGATCTGTGGTTATAAGATCTTGGAGTATCCTAGGATGTTGGAACGGTAACAGTAAGGTGGTTCGAGTTTGAGCTCAAAAGTTTTTGACCACGGTGAACTTCCCACATCTGGAACATAGAGGACCGGACGATGATCAGGAAAAAGTAAGGGGATCTCCCCAATGTTACGTCGGGGGTTTCTTAAATTTTTAATTTAGAGTTATTCTACTCCCATTTCGTAATTTGTTCATTAAAACCCACAATCAATAACATAAAGAGGTTCATTCGTCATGGTCGTGTGAAAATAGTGTTTTAATGAAATATTAAATATCAGTTTTCGATTGGCATATGTAAATTTTTATTGTTTTATGGCACTACATACAAGAACCCTTTCGTATTAAACGCACTACATTTCAATGGCCAACTACTTGGTAATGGTACTATGGCCATAAAAAAATAAAAACTCGACATCCACGCCTGCACGATGTCGACAATACCTCAAACGTGTACGGTTTCCATAGTTACCAATAACAGTCAAGCAGACGCGGAATACACGCCGTTTTAATTTCTTCTCTGAATGAGTGATAATAATTAATTGAAAAAATAATGTTGACGAAAGTTGAATACCATCTGAAATAACAGAGGTGACTATGGAGACGAGAAATCGTGTTTTGTCAAAGCTGTCTTGCCGTCTGTTGAACGCTTCGTAATTGTTTGTATTTTCTGTTATTTAGGTATTGGTCGTAGAAAAAGTATTGTATGCAACGGACGCAATGGCGATTTTAACACTCGAACGACCTTTTGTGAAACTCAGCGTTCTCGTGTTAAGATCGCCATTATTACGCGGCCGTTGCATAAACTACTATGTTCGACCAGGGTCGCGATCAGGTGAAGGCTTTGCCCCCTCCCCTTTACCCTCGTTCTCTAAAAATAACTTTTCTAGGAACTGGGTCCATCTGATTTTACGTTATGATAGGACAATAATATTTACGCCAGTATTACAATTGATACCTACTATACACATCTGTCAATAGAGTAGGTACCCTAGCTAGACGATAGCAAAATCTGTAGAAGACCTCGGAAATGAGTTATACATATTTATATTTTTCTATTGCAAATTAAGTCTAATAAATAATCAGACTGGTGTTATATTTACCTTCAATGAAGTGGCTGCCGTGAATAGGAATGAATAAACAAACATTCGCACCTCCAGTGGCATTACGTAAACGTGTGCTATGGTATTGGAGTAGAGCAAGAGCAGTATTTATACAACTCAATCGGAACCCTGGACAGTGTCTCTATTACACTCAATGTATGCACTTTGTGGAGAGAAGATAGACAGTATGAGAAGTTAACGCCGAACTAAGCTATTCGGAATAAACTGTAAGGTCTAGTTTTTATATTTGGAATCCTTGGTACTTCCCATCTACGAATATGTACGGTCAGTAGATAATTAGGTATTTCATGCTCTGCATTAATTATTACCTGTACTTACGCTATATTTTATACAAAATATATTCACTCTAGTTACCTACTATTCGTATTTGTTAGTATAGTTTTCCCTTACCCTCAAAAATTGAAGGGTTCCGTCAAGTGATATATAAGTATAAGATGATAGATAAGTGATAGTTCCAGTGTTAGCGACCTGTTATCAAGACGAGGTCAGCGGCGACATTTGATGTAAACATCGCCGGTTTATCTTGCGTTTATCCCACGAATAAGTCTAACCTCGATCGTTAGGTCACGATTATAAATATAGATTCGACAGCATTATACATCGTCATCAGCCATACTACGTCCGCACTGTTGAGGACAATCAGGCCTCTAGTTAAGAAAATAAATGTAAGTGATGCTACCAAATGTTATTATGTTTCACAGAATTAAGTCTTTCGTCTTGCAAGTTTGTAATATAAAGCTATTATTTAAAATATGCGCTGCTGTTTATTTCTTGCGCCGCTTCTTTGTTTTGAGTAATATTACATTTTGAAGAGGTGGAAGCGGAGGTAGAGGTTGTTGAGAAAATAACGTTATAAAAATGTGCTTAACTGCTTTCTCCCTGCAATACAGCTCTTACTCATATTTGCAACATAATAAATTGATTCTGATATTCCTGTACGCTTCCTCGTGTCTATTCGAGTATATTATCTACTGAGAGAGACAGGTTCATAATTGGAATTTGCGTGTCAAACGCCGCAGAACCGCGACCCAGCTCATTCCACAAAATTCCGCAAAACTGTTTGGAAATTATTGCGAGCCTGAGTAATTCGTGACGACACACCGTGAGTAATGACTATAATTCACTCTAGTACACTAAGTGCGACCTGTACCTATCATGCATGTACAATGTACCTACTTGTGTACATTCTAGATAAGGTAATGAGTAAACTATTTGGATTTTATATAATTAGTTATACCTATGTAAAAATTAAAGCAGAAAAGGTTCGGTATTATTTTATGCCTACGTAACACTTAGAAAAAATGATAATATGTTGACAATAATGTTTAAGAACCTTAAGAAAAATAGTTGAACGAGAGTTCCGTATTGAGGTTATGGTAATTACTGCCGCCTACTCTAAGGATAAATAAATATCTAATCAATCAGATAACTTCTAATTGTTCTTTTCTACGAATTTCAGAGGAATAGAGGGTTGCTATATCCTTGCTAAATACCTATCAGACACGCCTCCTTTTTACGATTGATATTCTAATCTAATTCCACGACATACTTACTCGTATGAGTAATAACCAACCTTATCTACTTTTACATACAACATTTTATTTGGTTAACTTCATTATAGTTATACGTGATCTTAGGAAATAGAAGATTACTATATTATGATACACCTAGATTTGAAGGTCGCACGAACAACGCGCGTATCTCGCGCGACCGCGACATATAGTGTTGCCAGTCTAAATAATCTCCTCAAATGCTGGGTATTGCATAAAATACCAGTAATTATTTATACATTTTCACCGTATGTGAGTATGTGCAAGCGGATAGTCCAATTCAAACGAACAAAAATTACGTTCGTGTCAATTTTACCTAAATCTGACAGGTTTATGAATAATAATATTCAATTTTTGTATTCAAAGTATGTAGGGAAGTTTTATAAATACTATGCAGTTCCATGTCAGAGTTTGGTAGGTTGATATATAGATAATATGATAAATTTATTTATTTACGATATTATTTATTTTATACATGACTAATTAATTTTTATTTCATCTATTATAGATAGTAATGGTTAAAGTTAGTAGTGAGGGGATGCTCCGTCCCTTTCTAGCAAAACAGTCTTAATAGGTCAAGGTCAAGGCCAAGGTCCTGCTTGTATGAAGCTACTTAGGAGTGACGTCACACTATAGTAGCGCCATCTCTTCCTTCCGTCTGATTTTTTATTGTCTGTAGCTATTTTATTTTTCAACGATTTTTAATTCTGTTTGCACCTTTGACCATCAATTTATTCTTAATTTTTTTGAAATGCATTATATATTTGATACTTGTCATGTACCCTATTAAGATGGCCAACAGGAATAATGAGATATTATAGTTTATGAACGATAATTAAATTGTTATACAAACTTATTTATTGATTTTATGGCTCTACTTACTTTTTATGGCACTACCATGCCAAGCCGTTATATAGTCCACGGGTAACTCACCGAATTAACAAGATGTACATCTTGCATCTATATAAGTAGCAAAATGTCTAATTCTATTTTCTTTAAAAATATTTTTATTTCAGGAAAGTGTCACTAAATTGTAAACATTTAAATATTCCTGGCAATACTGACTATACCACTTCCATCAGTCGCTTGCGCGGGAACTCGGCGCATGCACAGTTCTTACTGCTCTCCACGTTTAATAAATCTTATTGATTGTTTATTGTTTGGAAACAATACAAGACGGAAATTAGTTTCAGTGAGAAAATAAATTGAAGTGATCAAGTGTGAATAATACTTAGGAGCTGACTAACTTTGTGGTTAGATGAGTTTATTAAATGCAGTCTTTTTCCCCGGGTCTCTTGGGCCATAAGGTAAGTTTCAGTTAATTAAGTATTTCTGACATCTACTCTATAAAGAGAAATAACTAACATTTCTGATCAAACTTGGCACCAGATCAAAATTGAAACACGTACTTGAAAATATACATATCAGTAGTACGTCAAGGTTTGCAAAATTGCACGAAAATTTGCGCCAACGTACCAACCAGACATTCTGAAAATTATAAGAATCATTGAATTTAACTACGTCATGTACCGTATCGTGGAGTTGTTTTTACTGTAAAGCAATATTTAAAAATCTTCTTCGTCAACATTACGAACTGCAGTGTGGATACACTGCCTAATTGTTGTAATGCAGTTTCACTTTAGCATATGATGTGTGTTATTTATTTATTTATTATATTTTTGATTATATATTAAGTATTATATTTATGTATATATTATAGTATTTATGTAATATTATTACTACTGCTTGGCAGCTTGCAAAGGTTTGCATATATTTTAAAAAAAAATATTTTTATTTATTTATTTGAGGGTAGTATCTATTTCATACGTCTTTTGCACCCGTATATTATATTTTTTATGATTTTTCCATCACCTGAAGGTTGCCTGGAAGATATCGCTTAAAGCGATAAGGCCGCCTTCTGCACATTGTATTGTACCTCTCTTTATGTTGTATGTTTTGTTTATGTCCTGGGTGTGCAATAAAGTATATTTGTATTTGTATTAGTGCATAAAATATGGAAATCATGTTAATAAACCCCTATTTATCTACTGTAATAAAACTCTTTCAGTACATCATAAAATAGAACATGAATCTGTCTATTCATATCTGTTTATTGTAATACATTTTGACCACAACGACAGCCCGAGTCCCATATATGCGGTTAGGTATAATGCAAACACAGAACCGGGCATTGGGACTTGAGTAGTTTTGAGAACTCTCAATCAGTATAAACGTTACTAAGACGGGAAAGAATAAACAAACGACTTCCTTCGAATTTGATTACATAGTTGTTTAGTGATTGTAGAACTCGAGTTCTAGTTTCATATTAGATAGTGTAGGTTAAAAATTTCTTTTAAGTATATGAAACATGTCATTTTCCCCACCTTTGACTCTGATGTAAACGTATTACCAAAATAAACGTATCGAGTTATATTTGGAAATACTTACAGGTATTTTCACATACGGATTATAAGATAATCAAATATATTAAACATAATTCACAATCCAGTCGGGAAGCTGCCACTTAATCTAATAATCGCGCTGGAACTAACGTGGTGACCCGTACCGTACGTTTGATTGCGTGTATAATTGAAATATCCCTTTGACAATAAGGTTGAATCTGGTTCTGGTTAGTAGACGATGCACAATGCACATGCATAAGATACCCCGGTATAATAGATCTTTATAATCTCAAACACATATGTATACGTGATTGATAATAAATAACACATAAATGATGTATTTATTGGCAACTACGAAACATTAGTAAAAGTTGCAATTGCTTAAATACGGAGATAGCTATGAAGATTAATAAAATTTATACATCGATCACAGAAAGATCGCATCCAACATGATCATTAAGACATCATTCATACATTTATGTTATGCCTAATAAAACTCTGACAGCCGAACGTATTGGTGTGGCAATAATGGAACATCTACGCAAATAATACGTCTGCAAAATATTTTCAAGAGCACTCGAGTTCGTAAAAGATTTTATCTTTAGGAAATTCGTACAACATTATTTCAATAAAATGTAATGCTTTTCGCTTTACCTTTACATCCGAGCTAGGTAAAAGCAAATAATATTCGACTCAAAGCGTACGAGATGGCGACGACGGCGACAAATAATATGAATTCTAGATACCGTGTATACCAGGGAAATTCTGTGGAGCTTTGAATTCCTGTCAACAACGTTACGCACGGTGGGTGGACATACAAAGGAAAGGACTGGACTCATCATGAATAACGAGCTACTTACTACTAGAGGTTTTGGAATATAAAGTGCATTTTACGAGTAGGTTTCGAATTCGATAACTATTCTAATATCAGATTCAAAGGATTTTATTAAATGATGGTTTCGAAGTATTCGCAGCTTGGAATTATTCGAATAACCGAAGTATTCGAAATACAGAATAACAGGGGCGGTCAGAAAGTGTTTACCTCTCTAAGATAATTGAGTAAGTATACACGCTAGTTTCATAAGGTCGCTGTCTAATAAGTGTGATAAGATAAGTTACAAATTTGAAAACTGATAAACATATTCTAACCGCTACTGTACAGATGATATGTACGAGTATGTTAGTTCATATGAAACGGAACCAGGCTCGCTACTGTACCGGTATCAAAGGTAATCCTAGTTTTTAGGATTTAAATCCACTCACTATTTCGAAACCCGCTGGGATTCGAATCCTTTCAATCTTAATCCGGATGGGAATTTAATCAAGCTATGCGAATAGCTGCACTATTCGAGTCTTTTAAGCGCTACTCACTACTTTGTCAAGCAAATTAGGGCATGCCTCGGTTTCTCTAATTGACCTTAGGATGTCAGGGGTTGCCTTCGTCGTTACAAATTAAAACTTCGACAGGAATACTCACCTGAGTCAATAAGATTTTAACATTAATTATTGTATACCTCGAGTTAAGTATATACATACTAGTATATAATTTCTTACAAGTCGGATTTTAATTATGAATATGTCGAAATGTCCTCCTTGTCGGCTTGAACGCCCCTGCCAGTGATGGTGCATTTTCCCCCTCGTAGGCTGGGCAACTGGTGAAATCGTTATCACGTCGTCATCGTGGAAACATCAAATTGGGATCATGTCGTGAATTACTGGAAGACCAATAACGACAATTATGCCGAAGCCTTCGAATAGAAGCATCCCCACCCCCCACCACCACCACCACCACCTCCTCCCCTTAATCTTATTTAATATTAAAGTTTTAAAAACTCGATTGTCACCTATATACATATAGATATATTTATGCAAAATGGTTTATAGACCGCTTTATTTGAAATCGATTCATTTTTGCAAAAAAAAATGAGTCCAAAGTTCAAACAGAAGCTGTTTTGTTTTGAAAAGCAGCAATAACATTCAAAAGGTTTTGCATTCCCTCAGTAACACCATATAGGCACAGGAACATTAAAATACCTTTGCCATGGTTTAATAAAAGTTAATCATTGCCATGCAACTCGACGCCCGCAAACAATGCGTAATGTGAACCTTTGGCGATATGGCTGCGCAAAAATAATAGTTCCATTTAGTGAGACGCAGTTTTTATGATTGTGTTATCGCTCGCGACTGCAGTGCAAAATAAATGAGAAATGTTTTGATATGTTGTATCAATAAACATTATCAGGATTTAATAAACTGAGTTTTAATTTGCAACCATTATCGCTAATAAAGTGAGAGGATTGCCTAAAAGTTTCCAATGTATATTTTGCACAATCCTCTGGTTTATTCAACTTTTTCACTCATATCATAGTTTATTACGCACCTACCAAATAATATCTGTCGCCATCGGATTTTGAAATATAGGTAATCAAAATTAACTTATAAATAGATATCCAATCATTGATGACTTCGAAAATCGATTAAAGCTGGATAGAAACAATAAACTTGAGCCTAAAAAGAGCGCAGCTAAATTAAAAGCAAACAAACGCATCGTTTTTGTACCTCGGTACACGAAGCAGACCAACACATTACTCTAGCCTATCTGATAAGGCGACCCCGATAACGGCCGATACCTAACTGAGTCAGATTGAATTCTTTACTTCCAGTATACATTTTAGCGCGTGAATAAAACTCTTACTTTGAAAGTGTCAAGTTTGGTTGTGAAATACTTGTGAATCAAAAGTATAACAGGTTTGTATTTTGACTGATTAATCTCAGATGAAACCATGGATAAGTAATGGTACGAAAATGTGGAGATTATACACTGCGAAGGACGGATATAATACTGAAAAAATGATGATAATGACAAGGTAAATAGATTAAGCGCATTATAAGTGAATTATTTTCTTTCCAGGGTAGAAGTATTTAACGGAAATGGTGACGTGACACTTCTAGCATGCGCTGGCCGACTTGGTGGCAGATTCTGTTCGCGCTGCATGCCCGCTGCCTGGCGCAGGCCGTCGTGCCGACCCTGTGCGAGGAGCAGGCATGTCGCTGCGACTCCTTCACCAGGGTCGTATGCAACTGCACCGGAATTTATGATGTATGTAACCAAATATTACAAATTATTAATTAATTGTCCGTCCATATTATCTCCTCTCTTCTAAGTCGTATTCCTAATTGCTGAGGGTCGCGATCATTCTAAGGAATCAATCACATAGAACGACTCTTGTGGCAGTTTTAAGGGGGTGGTTTGCCATTGGCTTCCCCATTTCACAAGTATGTGAAATGGGGAAGCCAATGGCAAACGAGGAAGCCTGCACACTGAGATAACCAGTGGGTTATCTCAGTGTGCAGGCTTCCTCACGATGTTTTCCTTCACCGTCAGAGCAGTCGATTATTGTACATAAGTCTTTCGAAAAAACCGAAAAACTCATTGGTCCATGGCATTACCTGGTTTCGAACTCGCACCTCCCGCATGGGAGTCCGACGTCCTAGCCACGACGCCACCGACGCTCTTAACTACATCTTGTAATAACTATTAATTCAATGGCGTAGTTAATATTGGAAATTGATTTTTCCCACAATAGTACGTACAGTGCTTAAACAGTATAAAAATTCACAAGATTTCGTAATGGTTTCCAGGAAGTGACTCTACGACCAGATGGGGCGTACAGAGTACCTAGAATGGCTTCAGGTATCATCATCGATGGCTGTTCTCGCGTTCAATTCCTACCAGATACTATTAGAACCCTCATCTTGCTTAGGAGCGTGGAGCTGAGAAACGTCGACAACGTGGTTGTAAACGAACGGGCATTGGCTTGGTTTCCTTTCAACGCCGACTTGGAGAACAACCCTGGGATTAATATTATTATAAAAAATAGTACAGTAAACGAAATCTCGTCACACGCAATCCAAGGAAGAATCAACAATATAATAATCAGTAATAGTAAACTTAAAGTTATAAGGCCATTTGCTTTTTCTAGTCTTAGTGGCACCACCACTAACATAGAACTAATAGACAACGAATTTGAAAACATCGATATACAGGCATTCAAGAAATTCACAACCACGAATTTCTTACTACGGGGTGGTGTGATAAAGACTCTGCCGAGCAGATTTTTATCCGATGTAGAAGTGACAAATCTTTTCCGGATGGAAGGAGTCACCGTGCTTTACATGTACAGTTTATCGTTTCTTGTGACATTGCCACAGAGAGTAATTGTCGAAAGTAACAATATTGGAATATTAGAAGGAGACAGTTTTTTTATAGTCACGAGAGGTCCCATTACATTTAGAAACAACACAATAGCATCGGTGAGAAAAGGAGCTTTTTCTGGGTTCACGGTGCATCCAGAGGTGACGTCAGTCAAGGGCAGACAAGAATTGTTACTCGACAACAACACTATAACAGAATTAACGCCATCCTCGTTGATGTTTAATAGAACAACACTCAGTTTACGTATCGATGGTCTGAATCTTAACTTATCATGCAGTTGCGAGTTGGCTGATGAGTGGAAGGAAGTATTGAAAGAACAAGGCGGCACCATCAATTGCTGGTACAGCCTAGAAGGTCATTTCGTGTCCTTACCGACGTTTGTGGACAGTCGATGTGGAACTTTCAAACAGACTTTTTGGATTTTTGTCGTCATAGGAGTTGTGATTGTGTTAATTATAGCAGCAATCGTGATCTTCTTCATAGTGAGACGTGACAATGCGAAGAAAAAAAAGAAAGTACAAATAGTGATGCCCGACGGAAAAACTTATCGAGAGACAGAATTCCATATAGTCGTGGAAAGAGCCGAGCTCCTTACCACAAACTTATAATATTGTGTCGTTTTGGGTCAATTGATCTCTGTCACTAGGTGATCTAGTGACAAGTGATAAACGTGAGCATTTCTAGTTCGTCGAACCATTTGCATCGAACATTCCGCGAGTGATTTTCAATTGACTTATATAGGTTAGTTACCTACCTCATTGTCTCAGTCAGAATTGTGCCAAGTGTAGTTTAGTTTTGTTATATACAGTATTACGTAACTAAAAGTTAAGAAGCTATTCCGTCAGATAACGGAATAATTTATTTTTATATGAAATGTATAATGTCAACAAATAAAAGTAAATAAAAGTACAATATAATTCAGATAATTTCAATAATAATCTTCTGAAGATAGAATGGGCTGCGATGTCAAAAATCGGACTAATAACACCCTCTCCTCTGAGATTTCGTATCTGTACTATTTCAGTTTCAGCGCTCAGAATACTCGCACCACAGTGTCTATATGTATAACCAAGTCATTATTAGCAAAATAGACATAAAGCTCCGGAAACATGAACCCCTTGTCTGGACCCCCTGGGGGTCCACGGACACTCACTATTTACTTGAAAACTGGATCATTGCAATTAACTCAATTATTTTTACTTCTATCCGAATCAGAAAATAAAACTTTAATACTGGTAAGAATAACATAATGGTGTGGCCGTCAAATTTAGTGATGATCGCTAAACGAAACATCCCGTTTACTCATACACAATCTAGTAAATGAGTGAGCGTGACAGTCTCATTTAGGTTTAGGTTTAGATTAGGCAGCCACCCCGGAATTAATACAGTGTCAGTCAGTGTGTAACTGACTTATTACACTACAATAATTATTGTAGTTGTATAATTATTGTTATTGTAGTTACACACTGACTGACACTGTGTTAATTCCAGGATGGCTGCCTAATCTAAACCTAACAGTCAGTCAGTGTGTAACTACACTAATTATTGTAGTTACACACTGACTGACACTGTATTAATTCCGGGGTGGCTGCCTAATCTAAACCTAACAGTCAGTCAGTGTGTAACTACACTAATTATTGTAGTTACACAATGACTGATACTGTATTAATTCCGGGGTGGCTGCCTAATCTAAACCTAAACCTAAATGAGACTGTCAATTGTAGTTATTGATAATATATTCAATTCTAAAACGGTATAGTTTCAAACTTAAAATCTAAGCTCTATTAATAAGCGCATAGCGAAAGATGCAATGCACTGCGAATGTTTTACAAAAGATGTAGTAACTGACAGGCCCGCCACAAGCGGGCGTGCAAGGCGTGCACCGCACACGGGCGGCACTTCCAGCGTGGCGGCAAATTCAGCGATCTCCCGCCCTAGACCTCTAACCAAACCCATAATCCATGTCAGATCCGAGCAAAATTTCGAGCTCGCTTCGCTCGCTCCCTCCCTAGCTCTCTAACCTAATCCATCATCTGCGTCGGAATCCGCGTTGAAATTTCGAGCACGCTTCGCTTGCTCTCTAACCAAACCCATAATCCATGACAGATCCGTACAAAAAATCAAGCTCGGTACGCTCACTCCCGCCTTTTCTCTCTAACCTAGCAGAGGGCCTGGTGACTGATATATTTATTTTAGCTGTAAACGTTGTAAGACTTACCGATTGGCATTCGTTTTATTACCAGATGAAATCGCATCGCTTCTATTTTATGCAAAAAGAACACAGACACATACAGTTCATTATCTGCTGCTGCGAAGCTTCACTCTTGATAAGTGCTAATTAATCTACCAAGTGGATATTGAATTAAATTTATTACAAACAAACAATAAGATAATCTATACGTACTGCTTACATAATTTTCATGGTAATGAATGAGTCACTATAATATAGTGATACAATCATTACCACTACCATGAAAATTACTATGTTTATGTGTGTATATTTAAAGAAATGAAGGGTACATACAGGAGAAGATGTAAGAAAATCACTAAAAATTGAATTCGTTTTTTTCATGCCAACTGTTGGTAAAAAAGCAAACATTCAAAATGACATACTCACGTCTGAAATATTCTAGTTTCAGTGTTTGCTATAGTACATATTAGTACATTAGTCTTGCTACTTATGTCTCCTGAACATTTTACTTAAATTGACCAACCCTTCTTCCCCTGTACCCTTCAAATTATCTCAGAATTTTACCTCTGATTTACAATATCTTTGAGTAAAAGGGACATTGCAGTCACTCCTGTTTTTGGAAACATTTAAACTTGTCATGACAACAAACTGCGAATTGCGAACATTACTAGACACCCTTGAATCACTCTGCGAATTATTCCTATCCGAAATTGAAACATCGATATGTAGTTTTCAAATGGTATCCAAATTAATGTGAATGGAAAAGGTGTGCTTTCGTAAGTTGCATACTGTAATAGCCACAAAAAAAACAGAAGCCGGGAGTTACCAAAGAAATGTTAACTAATCAGATGACTAAAAAGTTTTTCTATCGAAACTGCATATTGCAGTTTCACCTACAAATCCAGCTAATCAGCTTACCGTAACAGCGGTTGACCATCCAGGACACTGTGTATGGAAGGCGACGACGACAGCTCCAGACCTCGAGACAACAGCAGGGCTTCGCTGGCGTCTTGTGCGGCCTCGCCCTCGTTACCAATGGGGCTGGTGCCCATCATTGCGAGCACTTGCACTTCCACTATTGTTGCTACGAATAAAAGGGCACATATTTTTTTACTTTATTTTTTATTAATATAAAAAAAACATTGATTAACCCCTTCAAAAAGGCTAAAATGCCTGCATCACAATGCTTTAAAGGTGGATTTGATCTGGCGACGCTTGCGCCGCAGTCTCGTGCCGTAGCCTTTGTGCCATTGTCGCTTCACACTTGGGAGCGAGTTTCCCCGATTAGCAAGAAAATGACGGATCGCCTCGTTGGAAACACAAATCGCCACAGTGTGATAAATCTCTTATTAGACGACCCCTCGGTTTAATCGTTTTATGGCATGTCGCAAGCAACAACGCAAGCGACGACGCAATGACGCAAGCGACGCTGAAGAGAATCCACCTTCCAAAAATTATTAATTTAGTAATGTGAGAAACATTAACAATTTTAAAAAAATCTAACCAACAGCGAATCGGGCAAGCACATGATACGATCCTTAGCGATTCTATAATAAAAAAAATATTTTGCGACCTATTTCATAAAATTTTTTTCAAACAGTTCTTTTTCACAACGTAATTTTCCAGATTTTTATTTTACTGTATTTCCAAAGTATCAAATTAGTATCAATCTTTCATATTCATTTCATGCACGCACAATTTGTAATTCCAAATAATTTTTGAAACAATACTTTCATTTTAATGGACAAAGGATTACTGATCGATACACCTGCATCCTGCATCTATGCATTCTAGTCACGGAAAAACTTAGCTTAGTCTGAGGCATTTATGGCGACTGCGTAACATGAATAAGTCATTAGACCAAAATAAAGATTATCTGATTACATTTCCAATATTTCATTAACATTGTTCGTTTATGATACAGATTTGAACTCAGTAGCACTTTATGGAGTAGTTATCCTTGTCAAACTAAAAATAAAACGTGCTTGATCCGTTTTAATTACTAGTCTATTTAGTAATAAGTTGCAATTTCAGAATGAACATGATGCCACTATCACAGAGTTTTTGAGTTAAATTATAGTCCGAAATAAATAAATAAAAATAGTTTATAAATTCGGTGGCTTAGGGGCTAGAATGCCGGTCTCCCATGCGGATTCTAAATCATGCAGTGTCATGTACCAATGAGTTTTCCGGTTTTTTATTACGAAAACTTATGTAGGTACGTAAATTTACAGACTGTTCGGAGAAAGAAAACATCGTGACTAAACTTACAATTCTACGAGAAAAAAATATCTGAAGGCTTGGGAAATTCACCAACGAGCGATCGCTGATAGTTGCACAGTGGATCTTGGCCCGTACCCCTTTTTATAAGGGAAAGTCTGTGCTCATGGATTTAAATCACAGGATATGACAATCCATACATTTTATACAAAAAAATCGTTAAAATCTAATCGAACGATCCAAAAACTCCGAATCAGGACGAAGTTATCCGATCAAAAAGTATCATAGATTTGAGATACTTTTCTCGTGTCCTTACGCTAGTAACATATAAAAGGTATATCTTTGCCTGTGCCCCAATAGTGGGGACGTTAATAGGCTGACGATTGCCTAATTCAAAGATACTTACAAAATGTGAGAGGAGGTATATCCAAATCCGGAGCTAGAAGTCGAGAGGCGAAGCTCGCGCCTTGATATACGAGCTCCATCTCCAGACCGACCAAGCCTTGCTTCTGTGCCGTAAACGGGGAATCTTCGTAGCCAATGCACAGGCATCGAAAGCCGAAGCGGTTGTCTTCACTATAAGGTAAAATTTGTATTAGTTGTTGAAGGGAGATTGTTGTCAACATTTAGTAGCAATATGAATTAAAAGATTTTGGATATCTTTGTCAGTGACGAAATCAATCAATCAATAAACATTTATTATCAGACGTTGCCCATACAGAATTGGTAAGTAAATTCTTATAACTATGTTAGTAAAAAATGCCTGTAAACATTTAGCTATTCCAACCTGCATATCGATAGAATAAAAAATGTCATATGATATGATGTCCTGCAGTGTCACGTTACGTTAGCTGTTCCACCCAGCAACATATTATATACCCTAGACGAGTAACATCCAACAAAATTCCCGTAAAAGATGGTACCAAACGTCACGCCACTGTGTGCGAATTGAAAATAATGCAACACATTTCTCACACAATGAAACTCAAATTAATATTTGAACAAAACACATTGTGTGGCGCCACTCGCGTGCGTCTATTACATTTCTAGGGTATAATATTTTGCTGGTTCCACCATATATGTAGGTACCAACGTGTGCAGCCGATTAAAAAAATATTCGAACCCATTTGTAAAAACTTACTTGTTGGTCTTGTTGTAATCATTCAAATAATCTGAAGCTGTTTCTAATGAAAATATAACTTCATTTCCCGGTACCAGTATAGCTTTCTGGGGCCAATCAGAATGTCTGTAAAAAAGAATTATATTAGATGTCAGATACTATTTTTTTGGTGGATTTAAGGACTGTGCCACTAGAAAGTATCTCAGTATAATCTTAATATAAACCAGACAGTAATATAATAAAAAAATGGCCAGGTTGTAGACCTTTAGCTACAACCTAGAGAGAGGTTTGATATTGAAATATTTGGGACAGTCCTCTCAGTCCTGTGGCACCGCATGACGTTGTCGGTGGCAACTTTTCAGAATGGTATCCGGTATATAACCGATTTTAAAGATGGATGTTGCCATCAATAAAATAGGAAGTTGAAAAAAGGCTTATGTTGCCCACTGAATATAAAAATAACTTACACGTTGCCCAGATTAGGAGTGACGCTAACATAAGTGCAGTCGTAATGCACGCATGGAGTATCCGTGTCGTTGTCGTCTCCGATCTCCTCAACCTCACCAGTCTCCGATGTCAGATGTATTAGCCGCTATAAATCAGTTATCATCATTGTAATACATTTGTTAGGGCCACTTGGGGCATAGGCTAATATACAAAATGAGTTTGAATAAAATTCACTCGAACACTTTTTTCTTAGTCATGCAGGTTTCCTTCGCCGTTATATCTGTTTAGTCCGATCCGTTGATTCAATTACTCAAATTCTAAATAGAAAATAAGATAATTTGCTAGTGAATGATGATGAATTAATTTTCAAAAGTCAACGTGTTTCCCTATAAGCAGTGGGCGAATCTCGATCTCGCTAATCGCTGTGTCTATCAAATGTTCGTATATAATCGGTTCCACGCACAGACCACCTACCACAATATACGAGTAATAGCCATCACATATTATGCCAACGCGACGCGAACCCGGCACGAATTCAACTCAGAGCAAAGCATTGAAATGTGAGCTTTATATCGTGTTACATACAGTAGGTTTCAAAAATTCAAGTGAAGTGGTTGTCGACGAGTGACCCACGCGTTGACTTCCCTTGCTCGGGATTGGACAGATTCGGGATTGGACAGATTCTTGATTCAGCAAATTCCCAATTCGACAGATTTGGACTTTTGAATTTTGAAAACCTACTGTATGGAATACGATATAAATAAAGCTCACATTTCAATGATTTTCTCTGAGTTGAGTTCGTGCCGGGTTCGCGTCGAGTTGGTATAATATGCGATGGCCGTAATGCGCACAAAAACACTTCTGGCATAAGTTTAAGTGCTAATATGCTCTGAGTGGTAATAAGTGCCTCGAACGTTTAATAAAATGGTGTAGGTGATTCGATGCTGTGTGATATGTTAATAGCAAATTCAAAAACAGAATAATGAATGGACGAACGGCTACCTTATATACCTTGCGGATGGGCGGGTCCGTGACGCGGGCCTCGTTCGAGCAGTGGCACCTTTGTCTGGGCGAGCCGGCCACCGCGTACACTGTGAGCGTGTCCTCCGGCTGGGCCGTCATACTGCGAGGGTCCATCTCTAGCACGACCCATGAAACGCTCGCAGGAAACAACACCCTGTGTGGAAAACGGTTAGAATTCATTTAGATTGAATTTGATACCAAACGCCATATAAGAGCTTAATCCCCACAGAAATCGGATTATTAGTGCCCTCTTCTCTAGAAGAATGACGTGAGCATTGACAGCGAGCCACGAAGTTGACCCATAGGTCCACTTACTTTCATACATTTGAAATTTCAGTGCCCGACTAAAGTGTGGGAAAATGCTCGCGGTTTCCTTATAAAACTTCTCTATTGAGCAATCTACATAGGGGTGGAATTCAAAATCTTTGCTTATCCCACAAGCGAATTACGAGCGTTTTTCCATCTCTGACGAAATTGGAATCTGGCGGATATGATCAAAATCGCAAATACTCCCTGAGGAAAACCCGTCTAAAGTCTTCCCACTAATACACATACAACAGTATCAGACAACTCTACTGCGATCGCTGTGATCTGGTTGAAGACCAAGTTCGGATTCGCCAGTCACATCCGAGGAGTGAATGCTAGGTCTGCGTCGTCGGTCTCGACGAGCAGAAGGTAGCCGGCCCGAATGTGTGTGTAGTACGCCTAACTTAGTAAAATGAATCAATCTAACCTCATGTTGGTGACAGTGGCTTGTTTGTATGGATGGTCGCTCTCCAGCCACGTATAATATGGAGTAGTGGTGGTTGTGAACTCTTCCAGGCCCGGCACCAGTAGGTTCATAGCCGTAACGTGAGGCAGCAGCTTGTGGATCGTTTCTAAAAGCTTGATCACGCACTGTGGAACAAAATAGTCAATAAGTGTCTATCTACAGCAGGTAGTGGTAGATCGTAAAGTGAAGGATCGCCTGGGGTGGTCACCCTCTTACACACCCTCTTATCTATTTCTGCCGTGAATGGGCGACGGTGACCACTTACCATCAGGTGGCCCGTTTGGCTCGTCTGCTCTCCTTATTTAATAAAAAAAAATAAAAAAAATAAAAAAAAATATGATTCAACTTAAATCCTTTGCAATATAATAAAAAACGTGAAATAAGCATGTTTTATTAGCCAAATTGACAGGTCTAGACCGGAAGAAAACAAAAGAAGGCCTCGTGAGGCTATTTCAGTTCTTTTTCTTTCATCATCAAGTATGTAACGTTGTAGCAAGTTATCTAATACCGCGTTTCCATTATGCAAAGCCGGTTGGATGCTGCGCTCAGGTTTGACGTCGCAATAAAACCAACCAATCGTAAGTAGCTTCCCACTACGCAGGTTGGCGTACATACAGCGCAGTTTCTTACGTTACTTGTGCAGGAACTACCTGCCTTGCACAATGAAAAAGCCCCTGGAGCATGTTAACTAACCTTAGAATCTTCCAAGCTATCCACACTAGCCAACGCATACGGTATCAAAATGTTTATAACAGGGGATTGCTGCAGCACCGACGCGTTTCTCCTCAAGTCCTCAGCGGTAAGTTCATTGCGCAAAGTGCAGAATAACTCTGCGCCTCTATCCATAACGATCGTAGCCACATGCACCGCAATACCACGAAGAGCCGTAAATAAAGCGTCCGCGCTTTTTTGAGCGTTTGTTACTGATTTTGAAGTTCTAGAAATAGAAAAGTTACATAAACGTAAATGTAATATTTATGTTTTATAAATTAATTATGCGGCACACTAATAGATAATCTTACTTACCCATAATAAATAAGAGAAGGTATCTGTCCTCTCGCGAGAGTGGTTCCATTGAAACTTAGAGAGCACGACGCGAATCTGAAGGTAGTTTCGTCCGGACCCTTCACGGATGGCAGACCACAATCACCGTTGGCTGTACGACCCCCATGGTTACATAGCCTTATGGCGTAGCGTAGGTCTTCCTGTGGTATTCAAATTGTATGAAATAACAACTGCCTATCTCACAAGGAAGATAGCGTGAAGTTATGTATGTATGTAATAAAACAGGCGCCGGAATAATTTTAGGGCGCTAGGCGATAAACACGGAGTGAACCCGCGAACTATACTTTGACAGAAATTGTAGCACGTGTCTTTGCTTCGTGTAACAAGTGATATGTTTTATTCGGAATGAAACAGGCTGCCTAACGCTACATTCGCCGTCGCATTGAACAAAAAAATTTGGACTGAATTCAGCGACGGCAAGGAATATTTTGTCACATCGTGCAGCGCATTATACAATGTACCCATACGTTTTTATTACAAACCTTAAATGCTTACATTTTTTATTCCAATTTTGTGCCCTGCAAATTACAGATACGTGATACCACGTTAAAAGAACAGCTGTAGGAAGCGAGTCCTACCAACACCGAATCTATATCACACGAGAGAGTTTCCGCCAAGTTCAGAATATTTTTTTTATAACGATCGCCTTAACGCAGTTTTTGAAAGTACCGGTGGCACCCGTTTGACAGCTTTATTATAATCCTAATTTATAAAGCAGACTTACCTTCAAAGGCACAGGCTTGTCGAACTTGATCTGGACCACATCGTGCTGGCAGTCGGAGGCCGAGAAGGCGCCGTGGCTCACCTCGACGCTCACCCAGCAGTGGGACGGATTCGGATCTTCGGGCGCACTCCGCAACTGCGAAAATTGCACCTTATAGAAATATTAATAGAAAATAATTTCTTACCATAAAACTAGACTAGTAGTCCAAAAACATAACTTCTTGCTTATCTTTTTTCTCTTTTCAGGTTCGTTCTATAAGTAATTTCAATCGGTAGCTCTCCATGTTCACATACCTATAGAATGGATTTATGTCTTGAACTTTTAACCGAATTTCCCCCAGTTTTTTTAAATTTATTTATCAACCACAAAAAGTTACAAATTACATGTTTGTTATTTCCCACAAAAACCAATCAGTTTAGCTGTGTGAATGGTGATCGCTATTACCATGAGAATTGTAAATAGATACCTAGCGCGATCAGCTGGCCACCCGTCCCGACCGACCGCTTGCGGACCGGTAGGTAAGGCAAGCACGAAACTGTGGCAGCGCCCGAGAAAGTCGGTTGATTGTTGTTGTTTGTTAATTTCCCTTTGAATTCAGCAGCATTTCATGCGAGTACTCGTAGTTGCCGAGGCCGCCGTACACGCAGGCGCCGATCAACATGACGCCGGACCGGTCCAAGTAAAGCAGATGGAGTCCGGGCTGCCGTTGTCCAGCTGTAGCCTTTCAATTGATGAGTTGCGCACTCACCCTCACGTCGTGCAGCAGTTCGAGCGAGTACTCGTAGTTGCCGAGACCGCCGTACACGCAGACTCCGACCAACATGATGCCGGACCGGTCCACTGTGAAGCAGATGGAGTCCGGGCTGCCGTTGCCAGTGTTCCATGCTCTCGACTGGTTGACGCGCATGAAACGCGACGGAGTCACTAGGTATTTCACTAGAGTCGTATCGTGCTCCTCCTAAGGGACAAAATGATCGGTTTATCTATCAGTTTCCACATAGTATCTGTCATTTTTGACTAAGGCTTTTCATAAGTCGTTTTTTATTTTTTTATTTTTTATTGACGAAACCTAGATATTTAAAGGTATATTTTAATATCGAAATATATTAATGAATTTAAATTTTAGCGAGTCATTTGTTAAGATTACTGCACATGTAACACGTCTAGATAGGACCACTTACCCAATTATAAGTAGCGCTATAACAAAGTTCCTCTACAAGCCTGGCAGTCAATTTACAGCAGTATTCGGACAGTCTCTCATGCTGCTTTATCTCCCCGTGATCATGCGGCTTCCCACACTGTCTTGTCATCATCTGCTGCTTGATAGGGATCATCACGATATCTAAGAGTTTCGGTATCATATCCAGGAGGTTCCATTCGGTGTGACATGATTTGACGTCGGTCGAGTCGGACGGCTGGAAATGTAGAAAACTCAATTTGTATCACACATATACTGAAAACCATATAATAGAGTACTTTCCAAATAACAAATATTAAATGCATTTCTTAAAAATTAAGAAATATACATTAATTGATGGTCAAATGTGAAAACAGAATTAAAATTAGTTGAAAAATAAAATAGCTACAGACAATCAAAAATCAGACGATAGAAAGAAACGATAATAGAGAATTATGAAGTAGAAGAAAAAGCAGGTCCTGGCTACATATAAAGAACTGTTTTGCTAAAAAGGGGCTGAGCATCTGTCCAATACTAACTTTAACCATCAATATCTCTGATGTTAGTTGAGATACGAAAAACTAATTTTAGAAGTTGATTGATGAAATTTTAAAAATAGTCAATTACCCTATATTATCAAAAAATATCTCACTGTAAATATGAACTAAACTAACCTTGTGAGAGTCTCTATTATTAGCCCTAGGAGGCACAGGAGGTGGTTTCTGAAAATGCGAAGACCGAGGCACTGTAGCAGATTTAGCCGGCGGTACATCCTTCATCGCCTTAAATGAGCAAAACATTTAAATGATAATTCTATTATCCATAAAATTGAATATCTAGCTCTATTATTGGTATTTATAGTTCTGTGGACGACTCTTACCTTGCTATCGGGTCGTCGAGTCTCATTTGTCATAATGTAACGCTGAGTGACTGGAACTATGTATTCGAGCACGTCGCGGAGGTTTTTTGAAACGCACATCGCAGCACAAGTGGACGTTAGCTCACGGAGTTGAGTGACGGGCACCACACCGTCCTGAAACATTTATATACTCTGGGTAACACAGTATTAAAATATATATTTTTAAATTATAACTTAGCTTTTGTTCTGTAGAGAAAATAAAAAGGATTTACCACCTTTCGCTAATAGGTGATCTACTAGCACTAACTATTAATTGAAATTTATTGAATATCTTTATCAGTGACGAAATAAACGGCTGTAAACACAGCTGTTCCACTCTATATGTATTAAAACGGTTAAAGTTTATCGCACACATATCAACTCGGCACCGCCTCGCCTAATAGTGTTTCATACAAAGAATACTGTACGGCTCGAGTTGAGGCGACGCTGATCTGGTGCCGGGGTGTTATGTGTGCGATAACCTTAAGGCCTGGACTACATGCGCCGGTTCGGTTCGCTGCAGTCAATCACAAGCGTTCCGCCCTCCCCCCATTTGAAGTTGGCGCCCCGTGATTGGCTGCAGCGAACGGAACCCACGCTGAAACAGTCCCAGCCTAAGAGTCCTATGAGCAATTTTTCTTCGGCTACGCATGTACGAAAAGATGCTGTTTATGAACATGTGTGGCGAAAATTCCTTATCTTGAAACAATGCTTACCTTGACATGAAATAATAGGGAGCAAATATGGTTCCATTTTAATGTCGGCGTCGGAAAAAATGCATAGAAGCAGGCTGTTATCGTTTCATGAGCTTCTTTCAATACTGAGTTCGTCAATTCCAAAGCAAATTGAACAAAACAAACTCTGTTCGCTTTGTTTTTGCCAGACTTCTTTGGCAACATAGTACAAGATGGCGTTTTATCTGCCATTATAGTTTGGATCAAGTTTCTCACATCTGCTATTGCTTCGTAGTATGACATATATTCGTGTGAATTCCTTTTCCTGTTATTCTGCAGGTAAATCTCATTTATATAAGATTTGACTAGTCTCAAACATGCTCGTATGACATAAACTAAACGCTTTTGATGCTTCATTACAGTCAGTTTCTGATAATTTATGGGAATTTGACCGTTTGTTTCTAATATTATCTCTTTGAAGGTATTCCAGCTCCATTGTAGGAGAGTTATCAGTGACTTGAAGCAAGAGATTGTGACTTTTCTGGAAATATTTTTAGAGAGGACTATGACAGGATCTCCGGACTCGACATTCTTGATAGGAATGGAGTGGTCAGGACTGACAATGTTGTACAGCAGGCATGGTATCTGACCGGCGTTGACGTCGGTGCCGTTATTTGATTTCTTTGAAGTCTTGAAGTGGAAACCGATTTCGTCGTTGATGACCATCGCTTGGCCGGATGAGCCGCAGTCGCTTGAGGGGCCATTGATGCATGCCCAGGCTATGTACCACCTATTGGCCTGCGAATTATTTAAACGGGGTAAAAAATGCTCGAAAAGGATTATTGTTTTTGAAGAGTCTAACTACTTACCACCAGAGGCACAGATGCGTCAAACAACACTGGGAATCTGTCCCTAGGAGCACATTCGAAGACTATTTCGTCGCTTTCGGCTATCAATTCTCCGTCGCCTTCCTGGTCGCCGCCTTCCACGCCGATGTCAAAAAGTTTTATTTTAGCCGTGTAGTCACCGCGGCCCCCGAACAAACCATAGCCGCCTAATAATAAAAAAAACATTTCAAATGAGGCAATTAGAGGTAAAAGAGATACAAAAATCGTTTTCTCTGATAATTAGCAGGCATTTCACCTGGAAATTACAATTAATTAATTATCCCAACTAGATCACTCACCTAAAAGTATATCAGTGTCGCACATGAATCTTATGGCCTCCACCGAATGTCCAGAGTAACCCCAACCTCCGCCGTGGCTTTCGAACCGGTTCACTGTAAGAAAGTCTTCCTTGACCGGTACCACGGGAGACGTAATGTTATCTTTTTTGCACTCCACCCGGTTTAACCTGCAGTAACAAAGTAACGGTTACAAATACTGAGGAATACTCGTAGGTAATGACAAGTATTTTGAACTAAGAACATACTCAGTATCATGAGCGTAAGTCAGCGAATCCAAACATCCTAGAAGATGTAACGCTGCATGCATTCGCGTCACAGAGAATCCCGCCGCCGATGGAATTGCCAACTCCTGATTTAAAATTGACATGTTCGACATCGCCACAATATCGGCAGGTTTCTCCTCGTTGTTGCATGTCAACTTGAAATTTTCTAGGTTCTTGAAATCCTCCAATCTCTTCATACTTCCGTAATTCGGGTATTCGACCTCCGCGTCGTTTGCGTAAGCGTCGGGATCATGGTGACAACATCGATGCAATTTGTGAGAGTCGAAAGCCAGTATGCTGTAGCATTTCATAACGCGCATCTGAGGCTGGTAGCACCATAAGACGTCGTAAAGAGGATCCAGGCAGGCTAGCGAGTTGACGAAGTCCACCTGTTCCGCGCCGGTCCATGCATTGCAGGTTCCATCGTTTTTGTTAATTGTTATGCATTTGAAAGTATGTTCGGGTCTGTTGGGAAGTATAACTGCAAAGAAAAACAACAGTAAATTAATCTAAGTCTATGTATCTCATCGAGGAGGAATTTGCTTCCTAAAAATAATGGTATATTGATTGACATATTTTTCTAGAGTTCTGATAAGATGTAGAAAGGGATCGAAAGTTAAAATCTTCCTGCATTTATAATTAATCGGTGAAACATTTATAACTCTCACGTCCATAATCCTCGAAGGGGTAGAAAGAGGAACCTTTTTCTTAGGTAGTTCAAACTTTCATCGTAAGATTTGGTGAACAAACGTGATAGGTGGCGAGCCTATCGCCGTCTAGGTGTAGAATAGTATCCACCAAGTGCATTACGCGCCTCGTACGACACCCACGGGAAGAGTTGGGGTGGTGCTATTCTTTATAGTGGGCACGACACGGCACTAATTAATAGGTAAAATACTTACTAATGCTATTACTATTAGCCGTAATAGTGGAGCTGAAGAGCGTGTCAGTCTTGATAAGGGCCTGCGAGACCCGCACGAACGTCTGGTCGCCGGAGGCGCTCACGGTGATCGCCTTGCAGGCGTGGCGCGGGCCCAGGCGAGGCACGCGGCCCGGCACCGCGTACCAGATGGGACAGCGGTCGGCGCGCGTCGGCTCTTCAATGCGAGGACGCCCCAGTGCACCTTTCTGTTGATAAGTAACTTACAATAAGCACAGAATACACACAGAAGGATCGCTCATACTCATACTCATTTATTTATTATAGGATATTAAATTACACGTCATTTAACTCTACACGCGCTGTGGCGCAATCGAGTGGTAGGTATAGTTTTTTGTACTTTCATTAAACGAAATACATTGCCTGAAATATTTTTCGCAAGGCTGTTTATTTTATGGCCATCGCATATTAGGTATCGACGCGAACCCGGCACAGCAGTGGGACAGTCTATAGCTTATTTTAAAAAAACCTAGTGAGGGAATGATCTAATGAGAGTTCTCGCAATAAAAGGAGACAAAAGACGAACCTGTAACGACCCCGTGCATACTGTGTTCCACAGAATTAATTTTAGGCATGCGGCTGGGCCCGCGTTAACTTCAGTCGTTCCTAAGCCGTCGCTATGTGAACTCGTTTGCAAATATATATATTTCCTGATAACCTATCCTGTAAGTATTAATGAAGTCCCTGAAGTTAAGTAACCACGAACGTCCGATATCCGTGATTAGATCGCTTTGATCAATCTGACCACGGTCACTGTTTGCTGTGCCAGGTCAAATTGATTCAATATTAGTGTCGACGTCGATTTTCATAACAAACCTGATAGCTGCCGAACGTGAACAACTCGCCGTCCCGGGAGAGCGCGGCGGTGTGGTTGCTGCCGGCGGCGACGGCGGAGGCGCGCGGCACGCGCACGCGCACTATACGGTGGTGCGCGGACACATCGCCCGCGCCCAACTGCCCGCACTGGTTCGAGCCGAATGTCAGCACCTCGCCTGTTGATACATTCGAAGGTGAGAACACCCAAAGGTAAGCCATTTCGTGGATGTTGTCGTACTCGTATGTGAATGTCCACTCAGTATGAAACCTCAAAAACACCTCCAAATAAAACTGAATAAAATTTCTGGCTACATTCCAGAAATTATAATACCCTTTCTATTCATTTTCAAAACACTAAACCCTTGCTTAAAATCCCGCAAAAGTATCGATCGTAATCGTAGGAAAGACTAGCCACTACGGAATCTCGGATACATTAGGCCTCATCTTCATAAATTACTATGGGCTCGTTCTAGAAAACAGTCAAGCGCCCCGCGGCCAGCGTTCGCAATCTTAGTACAGAGTTATGCGGTCGAGAATACTCGTCAATCGTGGAACGCCGACCCGGGGAACGCTTAGACCGCCTCCTGTCATAACGTCAGTGTTAAGGTGCGGTTACATCTGGTCGTCGATCGACCGTCTAGGCGGTCACAACATGCGACCACCGCCTATATATGATTACCAGTCGTCGACCGCATTCGGCAAATGTCAAAGTGTCACTTGTGAATGACGAATGTCATGTTGTCAACGAATGACGTTGGCCTACAACTACGTTTGTTGTTTGGCTAACAACGGAGGTAGGTCGTCCACCGTAGGTTGTTAGCCGAAGCGGTCAACGACTATATGTAACTGCAACTTATTCCAGAAATCCCCTGCAGGACTTTTGGACTTTATGTCCAGAAATCCGCTGTGCGTCGCCCATTGAGTGCCGCAAGGAATTTCTGGATTAAGCCGTCAGGCTGTTTTGAGATCGGAGAAAAATGTATTTTTCTGGCTATATACGCCAGCTTTCAGTGACCGGTGGTAAGGTCTGGCCGCACCAATATCTCACCTTGTTCGGTGAGCAGCACAGTGTGATGCAGGCCGCACGCGACAGCGCACACACGGTGCCCTCCCGGCACGGCAACGCGCGCCGGCGGCAGGCAGCTCACCTTCAGGCTGGCGTCCCGCTCGCCCTCCGAGCCCGTCTGCCCCTCGTACCTCGCGCTTTCTTTATCTGACAAATTAAAATCACCTTAGAGTCTGTCTAAAAAGTGAGTTGACTTGGGATTCAAAATACGTATAGTTCACGGTGGTGCCACCGTCAACTTATGGACCGGCACGCACAGTGCGCGCTGTACGCGCCGCAGTCAACGAATTTTATAATTCTTCTCTTAGTAGCCCGTGTGCTCATCGTCGCTTACCAGCACGCTGAGGCTTACGCTAGTCGCCGCCAGGTGAGATTGAGGTCAAACGCGGGATTAGGTGAAATTAAAAAAAAAAACACCATAATCCAACCAACTGCACTTATATCTCGGTAGGACTCACCACTCTTGGTGTCAGATCTGGTGGAGGCGTCCGCGTCATCGTCCAGGTCGGTGACCTGTCGCTCGGAGCGGCCGGCACCGGACGAGTCCGCGCAGCGCCGACATACTCCGCAAGTGCTGCAGCCGCTGTCGCCTTCGCCGCAACCGCACTTCCTAAATAATCACAATAGTAATTTTATGCAACGGCCTATACAGATAGCGATTTTAACATGAGAACTGTTTATAAAACGAATCGAAGCTGAGTACGCATTTCGCTTTCGCGGTAGATCCGCGTACGCGAAGTGCGCCCCTGATCTCTGCGCAAAGCGATAAAAAAATCCGAAAAACAGAGCCGTCGAATATCGCTAATATTTTTTCCCTAATCCTACCACGTGCGGAGTTATTTATTAACCCTGTAGTAACAATACTTACTCTCCGGGCACTCGGTTAGGCAAATTAGCGCATTGACAGGATGCAAACCCTGTGCATTCACGACAGAGCACACAGACGCGGCAGTAGTCAGTCGTCCATGTATGTGTGGACGGGCAAATGCGAACGTCCTCTCTATTGCCGCTCTGACGACGTGGCGTGTATGATTCTGTAATTAATTATACGTGTCTCAAATGGCTTAGAATATCTATTTAAAATTTACACATACAGTATCTTATCTTATGATAGGGGGCCGGAAATAACCCAGCGGCACTTAGACCGTTGAGGATCTTTTGTGCCTATCTCATTTACAAACTGGTCATCCCGGTGTGCAGGGTTCCTCACGATGTTTTCCTTCACCGTTGAGCAGTCGGTAAATGTACGCAAGTCTTCTATAAATACGGAAAACTCTTTGGTACATGGCACTGCATGGTTTCGAACCCGGACCGTGCCACCGACGCTCTACACACGCAGTAAGTACACATGTAGGAAAAATCGTGGCTATACTTACTCTCTTTGGTGTAACCAAATTCTCGTCCGCACTGGCCTTTATTGTTAATGCCAAATGTATAAACCTCTCCGAAATTCGTCAAGGCTACAGCATGTGCTTTTCCCAGAGCAACCTGCAAGAAATAATAACGTGTGGTATCTATAATTTATTGACTATTGATGGTCAAAGAAAATCAATATTCATGCATACTTCAACCACCTTTTATCATATAGTCAAAGCATCCTAGTATTAGAGTCAATTCTACTAATCACAAGTCACAACTTACAATCACAAGCCACAGCGAATAGTGAAACGGTCGAAACTGAGACACATGTTTTTGCGCAGCGATTTGTAGGACAAAACCAACCTGATGTATGATGCTTACCTGTATAATTCTCTCGTGACGTAGTCCAGTCACTAGGCCCGTGGAATCGCAGTGCTGAGTGTCTTTGCCGAACATCAGCAACAAACCCTGTCTCGTCAATAGCGCCGTAGACCCATAGTTGCACGCCGCGTACACGATGTGGTGAGCCTCGGCCTATAATTGTGAGGATCGTGAGATAATACTGGAGAGTTCTAACCTTATGTAACTGGTTAACGAATTAATAATTATAAGAAACACTACACTTCGTACCGATCAATTTAGTCACAAAAATAAAAAATCAATAGTAGTTCTCATTTTCAAATTAACATTAGACTCATAGCACAGATCATAGTAAAAAAAATTAGTGACATCAGAAGATTCAGAAGTTAATACCGGATACCCCATCCGGTATACACTCCACCAACCATGTCAAGGAATATATTAATGAATTATTATTTTTTATCTCAACTTTTTTGTTATCCTTCACTAGTCTGACATGACATGAATATAACAAAAACTCTCGAATCTTCACATTTAAAATATTAACTGCGTAGGACCCGTTCCGAAAGGACGCGGCCCAAACGTTCCTTTCAGTGTTAAGTTTTCCTGACATTCTTATTAGAATACAGAATAGAAACACGTCATTTAACCTTGAATATTTTCTTAGGTCGCGTTGGCTTAGGTGTCCTTCTGTGTTTGCTGTTGTCGCCATCCTCTCCGCGACGTGCCACGCCAGTAAACAGCGCAGTTCCGTTGTCGAGCACCAGTATCGCGTGCACACCTTCGTGGCCAACTGACACCTACGATAAGCAAGCAATGCATAAGGATATTTGCTAATCGATCGATAAAACGTATTTCTAACAAACCTAAGTCCATTTATGTACGTTTATTCAGAAGGGTTTCGCTCAGACTACCTTATGTAGAAAGAAAATAGAATATAAGTTGTAATTGAATTATTCATTGCTGATTCAGATGTATTATTAATCTAAAAAGCCTTATTGTACATCTCTGTGTGATTCCAAATACCGAGTAGCTTACCTGTGCAACTTTACACTTTTTGGCGTTAGGAGTGTCATTTCTGGTAAACAGTGTCTCTTTCATCAAGGTCCACCTTCCTACATGAGATGACGTTTTGTAGCCAAGGCTAGTTCCTTTTCCGGTATAATACACCTAAAACATTTGTATTTTGATAAGAGAAATATAGATCGTTAGTATCAATTGCTTAGACTTATATAGCATGATATCCTTTCATGTAATTTATAGTCCACAAGCCATTACCTTTTATTTAATCCTCTAGTTAATAGTATAGCTAGATCAATAAGCCATCTTATAATGATCAGAATGTATGTTCTTTATGCCACACAGCAATATAATATTAAATTTTGCAGTGAGGTAAAATATATACCTTCCCAGAAGCAGTAGTTAAAAGTCCAAAGTCCTGTCCAGTATGTAGTCCCGTGAGTGGATCATCATCGTTATCATCAAGTTGCAGTGCGACTGGTGCCTCTAGCTCCACAGAGCGCCGGGTCAGACCGTCTTCGAAGGGCGCTTGGCCCAGCACCAACATGCGCCGTCTGAGCAAGTGGACAGTCAGCTCCTTGCGTGACGTCAGAGTCGTGGTGCCCTCAGCACGCTCGTCGACGTCGTACATTCGTATCGTAAGGCTATCCTGTTAGAGAAATGTTATACAGAACACCTGTGCAACTCTGTTACTGTTTACAACAAAGGAGAGATGTTTTGATTTGATGAAAAGACATCACACACTCATCCCATCAAAATATAAATGAGTTTTTTCGGTTTTTTCGAAAGACTTATTCATTTACCGACTTCTTTAACAGTGAACGAAAATATCGTGAGAAAACCTGCACACCGAGATAACCAGTACCTATAATTATGTGGGTAAAATATTGCCTGTGTATTTGCAATAGGCATAACTACAGGGTGGTGAAGTTCGTATAATTAAAGGATGGCGTGCGCATGGCTGGTGTTTTAAAACTTAGCTTTAATACATACGACTGACAAATTATTACAGACAGCTGTATTAGTATAAATATTTATATGGGGCAGGTATATATAAATATAATTATGGGGCAGGCAATGGCAAACCACCCATTAAATCTGCCACGAAAGTTGTTCTATGTAGTTAATTCCTTAGAATGATCACGATTCTCAGCAATGAGGAATACGACTAAGAAAAATTAGTATAAATACAAACAATCATTCTAAACAACTTACAAAATTAGTAAGCAATATTAAACCGAGCTGGTGGCCATCTGTAAAGACCGCCGACTTGGGCTCGACAGGTGCTGGCTGGCCAGGCTCCAATTTTATCACATGTTTCATTTCTAACGTATTCTTATCAATTTCAAATACTTCAGTCTTTTTCCTTCCAATTCTTGCATATAGTTTATTCTGGAAATAAACAAATAACTCATAATTGCAAAGAAGTCTGTATTTCCGTAACAAACAATGACAGATTGTAATAGTGTCTAAAAAAGTTATTTACCTTACAATAACCTAGCCAACCATGACGATCGCTGGCGAAAAAGTCGTGCTTGTACAAATAAACGTGTTGCCTAATCGAACTGCCGTAACCGGATCCGATTTTAAGCAGTCCTTTAGACGTAAAAACGTATAGGAAACAGCCATCAGAAACTAGTGAACGGACGACGAGTTCACCAGCACCTACAGTTAGTTGGGACGGGAGATCGACAGGGAAACTAGTGACTAGAGATTGATGAGGGACTCCGAAGTGTAACCATTGGTTGCGAGACGGTGGGCCGAGAATGACAGACTGGACACTGCGTTGAAGTGTTGTCAGGTTTGATGGTATCTGTAATAAATTTTAAATGTTAATAACTAACAAAAGACCAATACCAATAAGAAGAATTCAAATGCATTTCTCTGTACCTGTATATATTGCTCTGAAAGTGCTTGAGCAGACATAATGAGAGATGCAACGGCATTCAATATCAATTCAGCTTCGCCCCTCGTCACAGATAAAGCTATTAGACAGGAACTGCTGAGTGCTGTGAGACTGGAGGGCGCCTCCGATTTACCACCAGGGCCGCTTCCACTCGCCACTTCAACTAACATTGCATGGAGGTTTGTTACTATCTGAAAGAGAAAATTTCAATAATACTTTATTAAACATATACAAACAATTTGTTATGTTGCCAAACACCCATTAAATAGCCAGTATCAATATTGGTATGAAGACACCAAATAAAAGTTCATAGTCATACAGTAGCACGGCAGCCACACCAATTCTGGGATCATTGAAGCATTAAAGAAAATAATTAAATAAACCTCAGCAGGTTCCTGTGCCAGTTCTTCAGGAGGATGACCTTGGAGTACATCTAATAGGGCTTTTAGAGCGTGTTCACAAAAATGAGAGTCAGTAAACCTGGATTGAGATATGAGCGCGAAAACTGTGCGTAAACCGATGCCTGTAATCTGGAACAATAGAGTATTAATTATGCAACTATCATGATAATTATACCTAAGGTGTAGCAATACACCTTTATTGATTAACTGATCAGGGAAATTGTACAGAAAGTATACTTTTATTTAGAAATTTCTTTTTCTAAAATGTTGATCTGATATATCGAGACTCAAGAGACTCAAGCACTCGGCAAGTGTTTTAATAAAGATATATTTAAAAACCTAATTACATTTATTATTCATCATAATATAAATTAGGGAATAAAGAGATACCAGAAATTTACAATATTGTGTGTATGTATATCAAAATCAAGTTATACCTTTGGCAATTTTGACAATGGGACTAGGTTAGATGTATCATCATTGTCACTATCATCAGATATCTCTGGAGTTGAGTCATAGAGGTAACTCCATCGCTCCAGTATTGATCTTCGGACAGTGGCATACACAGCAAATTGAGAAGGATTAGCCAGAATTCCTGGGGCATAGCACATAGCAAAGGCCTTTGCGGTTTTCAATCTTCGCAACTTTTCTTTTTTTCCCACCTTCTTTTGTGTTTTTTTATCATATTGTCTGCAAATTTAAACATATATAATTATTTGCTCAAATGTATAAGCAGTAATTGCTTAGGTAGTATAAGCACCATTCGATAATAAAGACTGAATATTTGAAACCAAAATATTGTCATTTTTAAAACAGCAACAAATAAATATCTTTGGGATATTAAATAGATACACTTTTATGAAGGATTTAGTGATATGCTGATTAGGAAAAATATAGGTCAGATCATTAAGTCTAAAAGAAGTGGTGATGAAGATTAATCAGGAATTAGAAAGACTGACTGGCAAAGGCATTCAATATTGAAAACAAAAAAACAGGTTTTTAATCCTGTTTTCAAGTCCCTGTACAAAATATAACTTCACAGGTGACCTTCTTTATTGGTTTGGCTCTGACTGACTGACAGCAAAGATTATTTTAGGTTTAACCTTGTGGTATTGCAATAATGTATTAGGTATGTTATAATATTAGTTATATTAACTTACTTGGTGCTGGCATTCCAGCATAATCTACGGAAATATTTCTTGTAATTCTCTGGATCCATATATTTTAGCTCAAATTTCTGCTTTCTCAAAGCCATGCTGTTGATTTGCTACTAATTCTGTAAAGTATAAAATTATTTCAGTTTGCTATTTTTTGTAATATAATAATTCATATTATAGTGTTAGTTTTCAAAAATTATAAAATGGAAAAATCTTAAATCAAGTAGGTAACGTTAGAAGAATAAAAATGTATACATAAATCTACAAATAAATACTTTAATAATTCATACAAATTATTTGATATGAAGCTATGAAAAGCTTTCTATTACAACTTATAAAATGATACTTATATGTCTACATTGTTATATAATAGCTTACAATATAAAATTCGCTGTTTTGGTTAAAACAACATGATTTTCTATGTATAAATAAGTTAGGTGTATTTTTGGACCATACATAACATACATAGCATTTCATAATTATTGAAGATAACTTATGGACTAATGAATGAGATGCAAAAATTGAACAGAAAGGACGATGATATGTTCAAATACAGTACAAAGTTGAAAAACAGATTGTAAGTATTAATAGCCAAATGATTTCAATGTCCCAAAAATCAATTTCAATATTGACCAACTGTAGATGGATTCACAAGTGACAGTAGAATAAATATTGTTCGCAGTCGCATAAAAAGAAGATAAATTTGCAGTTGCAGATAATGAAAGAAGAAGAAGGAAACCCGTTGCAGAGTTAATTGAAAAATAATATTGTCCTATAAAATTGTTAGGTTGGGTTGGAATTTTTTGTACTAAACTTCTGTAAGGCTAAAAAGTTGCTAATATGCTTATTATTATAAATTACCTGTACAATATGTAAACACATTTCGATTATTATCTATCACATCATAAAAATAGTTATTTACAATATTGGTCAAATTCAAAATCGGTGAGCTTTCGCAAAGTTTGCAGTAACGTCAAAAAATCAATATGCATACGGTGTAGAGATACAATAACCTGTGAATAACGTAAAATACAACAGTTAAAACGGTTAAAACGATTCATTGAAATCGATAAACTGATAAGGCGGCCAATGTTGTTTAAAGATGAACACGCACTTGGACAAGCCGAACGCGCGGAACGAGCCGAACGAGCAGAATTTTAGAATTATTAATCACATTGGGGAATTTTGGGGTTGACTATGGTTGACATATCTTTGCATATCCGAACAGTTTAATTTAAAACTATGGCTGATAGGTAATCGTCAAAACCAATGAGGATATTATTATGAATTTCGTTTAATAGGTGTATAAATATAAATCGTTTTCGAACGCACTCCAAGTGAACCGTGAGTTGAGTAAGTTTGCGTTGCGTCATGCGTCCTTTTGTCAACAAATAAAATGAATTTATTTGAGATAATATGGCTAGACGTTATAGGCCGACTTAGGAAGCCGAACCTCAATTTTCTGGATAATTTTTTGCTTAGCGATACAGCGACTGTAATTGTTCAGGCACTATATTTTTTCTTATAGACAAATTAATAGTACCTACTTACTCATACTCATTTATTAAAACCATAGGGTATTAACAGAGCTCTTGGTTGTCATTCATTTCAACTAATACATTATAATAATAAAATTTACATAATATCCAATCATCAGTGAATACCTGATGATTGGATATTATGGACCTGTTATAGATCTTCTGAAAGACAGTGGTTTATCGATGTCAACTAAACAATGTTGACTGATTACCAGAATTTAGGATGAGGGCTAAAATATATCTACCCAAACAAAAAAATTTTTTTTGTAAAGGTATCGTTTTGGGGATTATTTTTTATCTAGAATGGGAAATTTGTCAATATTTCGGCGCGATCGATTCTTCGGCGTGGTCGCTTCTTTCGGCACGGACGATGCGAATGCTATCAGAAATTTCGGGTCGTTCGGCGCGTTTGGCTCGTCCAGATGCGCGTTCACCTGTTGGAAGTGTGTCAAAACCCCGACAAGGTGTACACAGAACACTACTACGCTCTGGCTGGTTTACACTTTGTCTAGTAGTGTACAGTGGCGAGTGCATACTGCCAGGCACTACTGGTGTACTATCGAATAGTATTTCAATTATCAGTAGGAAGTTTTACCCTGGTGAAACCAGAGTTATTGACATGAAAATATCATATAACTCAGTAAGTATGGGACTATGGGTACATGTTCGGGCAAAGTGTGTCACACTTTTTGCTCTCCTTTCAAAAGATAATAACTTCGTCAATTTTAAAGATATGTCTAAATAAGTAGATCGTTGAAATCATCTATAAACACATCTTATTTTGGAGTGAAACATATTTGGCTAAAATAGTCAGATGAGGAAGAAGGTCAAAATTAGCCATAAATTATTTCGACTTGTTCGGATAAAAGTGAAATGTTTCTACAACTACAATAGGTACAAAAACAATTGATATACCGTTTTCTTCGGAACGAAATGGGATATCTAGATCTGTGATCACCGTCGCATTGAAGCAACAATTTAGCGGTTTCTTGACAGCGCGTTCGGTCATATGTGTCGTAGACACATAGTGTAACTTCGGTTCGCAGTAGGATAGGCGGTACCAATTTTGTGGAACCTATATCTCTCAAACAGTGAAGACTTGGTGGTCCCTAAATTCTGTTTTGAGTTAAATATTGGTGAATGAGTAATTGCATGTAGTGGATGTATAGGCGAAAGATATAATTTAAAATAATCAGAGAGATGAGGAAGGAGGTCAAGGATGTTAGTAGTTTTTAAGATATTTTCAAACATAAAGTTTACGCACAGCGTCCCTGTGCGTCTTCCAATTTTTTTCGACAAGTCGATTTATTCACGAATCACGCGTAACTCTGAATTATTCATTAAGCGGTTCCAAATCGCTATTCTTCTTTTTTCTCTTCGGTGAATGATTTCGAAGATACGAATTTTGTCTGACTAGTCAGTCCAAAACGCTCACTTTACCCGATAGTAATTGACGGGACAAAGCGAAAGTGGTTTCAGAACATAACTTTTCAGCTAAAAATAAGGCATAGATAACGATAGATGTTTTTAACCGTTATAAGACGAATTTCCGGTATCCGTTAGTAAAAAAACCCGGTTTTTTAAAGTTTGAAACGACACTAGCGCGCCATTGTGGTGGTTGGTTGGTGTTCCTCAGTTTGTCATTATGTTCAGCTTGTGTGTTTTTATTTAAGTTTTAGAACTATAAATGAATATATTTTTTACGGAAATTTTAGTGGGATTAACAACAGTGACAATAATGCGTGCCGAACCTTTTATACCTGGCTAACATACATCTTTGAGTCATCACGGTAAGTTAAAATTGACGGCTGAGGTTATTTGTTGTGACATAGGTAGTAGGTATATCTGCTGTAATTTGTCATCAGCGATTATTAAAATTTGTATCCAAGAATGCTATGAGGTACAGATGAGAATTGAATTGCTGTATTCTTAGCGGATAATTATCCTCTGCCAGAATCAGCCTTTACAATAGGCTTGTCAAGGGACCCACCCGCGACATTTCTTAGCGTTGGTCCTCATTTTTACAAGGAAACGATTACGATTTCTCATCATTACATGTTGTTACAACAGCACATTATTCAATAATCAAGACTTGGTAGAAGTTATGTATTTCTGAGGATACAGTGTTTCATTGTCATGAATTCTTTGTATTTTGTGCTAGCATGAGTTTGCAGTCAAACACTCGTTGTATTTTTATACTACAAAAGAGTTTAGGGATTAAAGTGGGTACCTTTGGTATTATATTATGAAGGGACCATTTCATTCTAAATTAGTAAGTACCATACTGTAAGTATTTTACATTTGCATATCTATATTTTATGTATTTTTAGTAATCCTTCCAAAAATATTATTTATCAAGTAGAATATTACCAGATAGTTGTGCATAATGAACTCTCATATCAGCTGTTTCAAAGAGAAAAGATCTTTGTCATATACCTACCTAATTCATAGCTGTATTGTGGCTTTAACATTACCTAGGAGAGTGTTCCATAACCTGTTCAAATAATTCACGTTGACAACTGTCCATCTTGCATTACCGAGTTAACAGCTGAAAATTATTAAACTTTTATTTGATACAAGCAATGGAACATAAACAACTGTCAACGTGAATAATTTCAACTGGTTATGGAACACTCTCCAAGTAGGCATTTATGGATACCAATTGTATTGATGCCAAAATTGTATTTAGCTAAATAATTATAAGCAGTTATTTTTGCCACTGTTAAATCATATAACAATTGGTATTATCCTATTGTTGAATGTTTAAAATAGACAATACCTGATTGAAATTTCTTCAAAAGTCTAGAAAGAACAAATACAAGAATCAATAAACATCCAATGTTTTGTTTGAAGAAATCCAGCACTGATATGTCATTGTTAATATCTTAATTCTACTCTATTGTTTACTTATGATAATATTGAACATTTTTTTTGTACATGGTTCATTGTTACGTTGGACAGGCTTCTCTAGAGGGATCCCTGAATAGGGGACGCAATGGAGGTGGGTGCGCGCGCGTTGGACGTGCTCCCGCTACTCCAGGAGCGCGTTGCGTCGCTGACCGGCGGCCGCGACCGCCGCGGGGGGCCCATTATATGGTTCCCGGCGAATTCGCGCCGAGATCGAGTCGCGCCAGATGACTATAGGCGTCTGCTCCACTACTTAATCAGTATACCTAGGTAAAGCTTTTTCATTATGTTTTATCAGAGGTGCTGCTGTGATAGATACTTATACAAACAACCAATGCTACTCAGATCTATTGTTGTGCAATCTGTTTATTGAAATGTTAATTATGTAATGTTTATTTGTTGCAGTGAATCTGTGAAATCACATGGGTTCACAATTTTAATTGATATGAGAGGTTCAGCATGGGCTGCAATCAAACCAATCCTAAAAGTTCTCCAGGAACATTTCCCTTCATCCGTCCATCAAGCCCTGGTAGTGAAACCTGACAATTTTTGGCAGAAGCAACGTACAACTATAGGAGCACATAAGTACAAGTTTGAGGTAAAGTTTGTAGAAGCAAAAGAGGGAAATATTTATTATTGAAACTTATCATTTTATTGGAGCATAGCATAGAACCGAATTTAAACTTAAAAATAACGATTAAATAATAAAAACTAAAATTCTAAAACTGACCTTATTTCTTATTTTGTATAATCATAGTAATAAGTGTAATTATTTAAAATTCTTGCTAGGTATATTATGTCTAATTTTATTGTTTCAGACTACAATGATCAGCTTAGAAGCACTACCAAAAGTAATAGATAGCTCACAATTAACACCTGATTTGGATGGTACACTTCAGTATGATCATGCACAATGGATAGACCTTAGATTGGTAGGTGTATCTTAAATGCTTCTTTTTAATATTGCAAATAGAATTTGTTTGTGGGTTATATACTGTAAGAGATGGCAGATAAGATAAGTCACCATAAGTAGTCACGGTCACCATGGATACCACTCTTTCGTGTTGCCATAGCAAGCTATGGTGTGGCCATTCAAAATAAAGCTCGCCTCTCCACTCGCCCGCCTTCTAGAAACACATAATGGTTCATATAACAGGATAGGTGACCCTTTACATAGACATTACACATCTACTTCAACATTAAAAGAACCATAGTAAATATCCATTACGTTCAAATTGGAATTTAGTTTGACTTTAGTTTATACATAATTTGTATTAGCTAGAGTAGAGGCTCACTTTACTACTGTTCCATGTAGCTATTTTGTAACTGTGTAATTTTTTTCTTAATATGTTGTTCTGGCAATGGTTATTAACAGGCATTAGAAGAACTCCTCTGGCAAGCTGGCGAATTACTAGACAGATTGGATGACCTCCAAGAAGACGTAGCTCGAGCGGACTTTGCTGATGACGTCACAGGTGCAAGGCGGGCTATTGACGTACACGCAGACATCAACAAGCGGCTAGCAAAAGTGCCTGTGGATGAACTTGAAGCACAGGGTAAGTTAAAGAACAAAAAAATGGATTTCGCTTTGTCTTCTTCAACCTTTTTGAAATATTAATGGTGTGGTTTGCACCATCTTTTCATGGCACTGCCTTCTCTAGCAATATCAAGATTTCATTTTATGTTGTTCATATTTGAAAAAAAGAATGATGAATAAAATTTGCGCCAACATTCGAACTTCCTTGGGTTGCTCTAACTAAATCAACTAAACGATCACGGCTTATCAAGTTGGCTACAAGTTAGTCGACCCTTTCTGTATAATGTCTGTAAATGCGGCGCAGACTTTTGTTATTCAATCTACATTTACAGCTCTTTCTGACGGGTGAGAAAGCGATATAAATCGATGTAGTATCAAATCAAATATTGTTAGAAAGTATAGTATGTACTTAATAGTATAATGATGTTGGATTGCGTGTGTTAATCGTTTGATTGCGTCACGCAATGAAAGGCTTAATTAATTGTCAAGTGGAATACCGCATTCTTAGAGCCATTATTAAAATCAAGTTTATGTATAAATAGTAATTACCGAATACCACAGCACCAATTGGAGACCGCGTTTGGGCAAACGTACTATGGGACACCCCCTGCTAGATGGACCGACGATCTGCGCAAGGTGGCTGGCAGCGACTGGATGAGAAGAGCCAAAGATCGGGCTCAATGACGCGCCCTTGGAGAGGCCTATGTCCAGCAGTGGACTAGTAGAGTTGGCTGCTGATGATGATGATTTCACCAATTCCGTCACTTACATTATTTGGAATCATACAAATTATTTTACTCATGCAAATAATAAGTTTCCGAGATTAAACTGTGTTTTTTGCGAGTTGATTTAGTTATAAAAATCAATTCAATCTTGTGGTGTCGTTAAATAGCACAGAACATTGTGAATATTATGGATATTTTTTTAGAATACATGAATTTTGCTCCAAGTAATGTCATCAACATGTTATTGACACAAGTAGAACTTGGGCATATTTTCCGAGTGATATAACATGTCGTTCGGCTGCAATGGCTGAATGATTCAAAAACTCGCTTCTAACTAGACGGCTTAACTGCGCTGTATCTATGTATGTATTGTATAACATCTAGTTTCAGTCCAATTCCACGCGCAGGTTGCTGTATTTCACAACTAGAATAGTGCGGAATATGAAGGATGTCGGTGCGTTGTGTTGTGAATAGTGGGATCTTTTAACATGTGTTTTGATTGTTTGTGGCCTTCTGATTCTGATACTTACAGCGATGGTATAAAATTTTGTTTAATTTTAAGGACACGAGTATTTTCGCAGATTGTGAGGCGTATTGACCCTCAATTTATGAACTTTATTGGTATGCATTTGTAATGAATTATATAGGCATTCCACATTAAGTATCATCTTTCATGGTTGTTCTGTAATATTCTGCATAACATTTGTGCTATATGGTAACAAATATGGTAAGAAATAATACAACTTTTGTCCTGCAACGTTCAGAGAAAACATTTTTTTTTACTTTATAGAGAAATATGAATTAGAAAACCATATTTTAATACTATTTCTAAATTTTAGTTAAAAAACGTTGTTTAATTTTATGAATATGAGTTATTAATTAATTTATAATTTCCCCTATTTCTTTAACTCGTCACACACATTATGATAACAATATATATATCGGTTTTCTGTGATTGGCAGGAGAGCGCGTCCTTCAACGGCTGCAAGCAGCTGAAGCGGCGTGTGCCGAGGCCAGCGGCAGTGGCGGTGAAACGGCGGCTTTCCATTGCGGCTCGCCTGGCGCCGTGCGCTCACAGCTATCCGCCGTGCGTTCTGCCCACGCGCATGCGCACAAACTCTGGCAGCACAAGAAAATGCAGCTAGACCAGTGCTTTCAGCTCCGGCTGTTCGAACAGGACTGTGAAAAGGTATCAGATTGAAATCTCCAAACAGCCGATTTAAGTAGACTTTTCATATGCAGTCCTTCCATAGATATTTCTCTCTTATGGCATTGCTTCTAGACATAGAAACATAGAAAAAAGTTCTAATGCTATTTTGTCTTCAGACTGTTTCAAATAATTCACAAATGTTTGTTATACAGATGCTTCAATGGATCGTCTCTCATCGGACTGCTTTCCTAGCGACTTACGTGGAGATTGGGCGATCATGCACAGCCGCCAAGCGACTACAAGAAGAACATGCTAGGTGATTTAAACACAGCTCTAATTATCTTATGGAATATTATAATTAATAGCACCGAGATTGATTGATAGCAGAGACCGTAACTATTGAAGGTATTAACCTAATTATTTTTATTGCATCAATTAACTTAAATGGACATCCTGAACAATAATCTAAATTAGTTTTTCGATATCTCAACTAACATCAGAGATATTAACGGTTAAAGTTAGTACTGAAGAGATGCTCTGTTCCTTTTTGGCCAAACAGTTCTTAGTATGTAGACAGGACCTGCTTGTATGGCGCTAGGGAACATTGACGTCATAAATTCTCTATTGCCGTTTCTTTCTGCCGTCTGATTTATGATTGCCCGTAGCTATTTCATTTTTCAACGAATTTCAATTCTGTTTTCACATTTACCATCAATCAATTAACTGTGGAATCTTTATAAATGACTTTTGATTTTATATATGCGTATATAACTTGTAAATAAGGCTGTAAGCTACCCAAATAAAATAAAATAAAAATTTAGGTCTATTTCTTATTTTTTATGAAATACATTTAATATTTAATACTTGGAAAATACCCTATTGTGACACATAGGTTTGCGGCGGCGTGCACGGGTGGCGGGCGGCCGAGCGTGGCGCGAGTCACCACGGCCGCGCGCCGCCTCGCTGACAAGCGGCATTACGCAGAAGCGCAGATCACGTCACTAGCGCATCGTCTGGAGCGCGCTTACAAACAGCTGTCAGCGGGTAAGTGGATTGCGTCCCGTGTGGATGTCTTGCTTTGACATGCTTTTTATATGGAGAGGGTGATGAATGGCGGGTTCCTTCATCACTCTTTTTATTAATTTGTGGAGTGATTTTTAGATTCTTCTTTCCTTGTTGTCACTCCCTGCTGGGGTATAGGGTTCGAACAATTGCTGTCCACTTTTAGCGATCTTGTGCGGCCTCTACGAGTTCCTGTCTGGTGGATACCATTTCAGGGCCATTTTTCATGATCGTCTGCCCTCTTGAGCACATGACCTAGCCACCGCCACTTGCGAGTGAGGATCTCCTCTTCCACGGGATTCTTATCCGTTAGGCCATATTTATCACTAGCTGTTGCCCGCAACTACGTTCGCCTTTCATACTGACTAACCCATTTTAAGTAGAATTTTAAAAACCTCTATAGTTTAGATGTCAATCTGGCCTTATTTAAAAATTCCATCCAAATCCGTTCAATAGTTTTTATGTGATGTGCGTTAAAACAGACAAACGAAAATTTTAATTTTACGATTTTATTATATATGTACTCGTATAGATATATTTATATTTCACCAGGCCTAGAAGAGCGGTCAGCGGTGCTATCGCTTTCCGTGGTGTTCCACCACAAGGCAGAGGCGTATGCGTCGGCAGTGGGTGGGTGGGGCGCGCAATGCGCGGTCGCGCTGCAGCTCGCCACGGGGCAGGGCGGCGCACCGTGCAACGACCCGCGCGCGCTCGAGCAGCATGCCCAGCGCCATCGCCAGCTATACGAGCACATGTGCCAAGCGTACACTGAGGTGCGATCTACACTACAATGCTAGGTTACACTGACACATTGTCTGGTTTACACGTGTTAAGTGATTAAGTAGTCAAGTTAATTTAAACTAAAGTTTTAAAAATTTATGAGTACTCAGGCGTTCACTCATAATTCAGTAAAAACCACAGAGAACTTTACTAAATTGTACGCCACACCCACCGGGAGATCCGCAAGGTACGAGTGGGGGGGGGGGGGGGGGGCCTTACTGGTCCGAAAAAATAGACTCGTTCCTATTCTACTTGAACTAAACCACTTAGGCTCACTTGCGTGAAAAGTTTACCCTGGGTTAACTCGCGAATTGTCTATGGTTTTCATATATAAATGGCATCGGGTTAGAGTTGACTCGAGAGAAAACGGTTGGCGCAAGCGGGCCTTAATCGTTAACTTGCAACTTGTCACTAAACGCATTGTTTACACGCTTCAATTAACTTAAAATTTAGATAATTACTTAACTACTTAATACGTGTAAACTAGGCTTAAGGGCTTATTGTGTACTTACTGACTGTACGTACTTGACATAATTTAATCTGACTGAATGAGTCAGTCGACTGATTCAGTCTAGTGTAAGTAATAGCATTCAGTACGGTTAGTGATTACACCATATAAACAGAAGCGAATCGTCGACTAAATCGTATACTTATTTCAGTTAAGTTATTACGCTTAACTGCCAAGTAACAAGCCCAATAACATCGACGGGAACGCCCATAGCTACCTGATGAATAAAGGCATACAATATCACACTCTTGCCATCCAAAAGTGAAGTCAGCTTTTTTGATCGAACCATTGCATCTACTCACTAAGACCCGGGAGACTGCGAGACTTATTCTATATTGCTAGAAAATACGGCATTAGATCCCATTAGTTCCATTGGCGAATCTCTTTCTACCCTACCACCGTAAATTTCAATAATATTTTACACCACTGTCCATTAGAACAAGAAGCGAGAACGGTTTGTCAGGATCGTTTCAGGTGGAAGTCAGTCCCTGTCTACCCCTGCGGGAAACAGGCATGAGTTTTTGTATGTATGTACTGTCCATATCACTACTGACCTAACATCAAGTTGCGGTGTTTTGAAGAAACCATCATTGTATCAAAACAATTATTTGTGCAGGTCCATTCAACTAGTAAGAAATTGCTGTATCAACTCGACCATTTGGTTCAAGTGTGTCATCAAACTGATCCGGCCGATTTGGTGAGTGTTGACTATATTGTTTAGTAGAGATGCACCGGATAGGGGTTTGGCCGGATATCCGGATACCAAATTTCAGGCGGACAGCCGGCCGAATGGAGGACGCTACATACAATTGATGTAAACGCATGCGCTCACGCGCTCACACGTACGTTTACTTATAATTTTCTGCGAATGTTGATTTTTAAATATTTTTCTTAAAAAAGTAATAAATGTGTGGCGACTTCGCGCCACAATGACGGCGCATGCGCGCTGTGCAGTCTGCGCGCGCTGCTGACGTCTCAAAACAATCGCCACCGTTTTTCTCTTACTCGCGCTGTCACTCCTCTTCCTTTCATTATCGCAATACTATATAATATATTCCATCATCGCATCGACATGCTGACTTTCATTCAGTGGGGCACACGGCCCCATAATTGGTGACCCTCGACATTGAACACGCAACAACCTTCTGAAGAAAGCATCACCCATAATTAGTGACTCCTACAGCGTCGGACGATATGTGTGAATAATTTTATTTGTCCGACATGAACATATCGCAACATTCATCAGCATCCTTCGCCAGGTACGACATGACGAACAGTAGCAGCAGTCACAAGACAAGGGGTTAAAATCAGGACCATCGCAGGCCTCAAGGCTTTCCTGGCCCTGCGCTTCTTGTCTGCGACAGCCAGCGGACTCACCGTGGACGGAACGTCCCGACTCACCGTGGACGGAACGTCCCGACTCACCGTGGACGGAACGTCCCGACTCACCGTGGACGGAACGTCCCGACTCACCGTGGACGGAACGTCCCGACTCACCGTGGACGGAACGTCCCGACTCACCGTGGACGGAACGTCCCGACTCATCGTGGACAGGAGCCACTCCCTGCTCGTCTCGACTCACCGCGGACTGGGGAACACCTGCTCTTCCCGACTCACTGTGGAATACAGCAGCAACTCGCTCGTCTCGACTCACCGTAGACAGCAAGCAAATGGCACATGGCACGATGACGCTCACAGGACTCTCTACGCCAACGCACCGATCGACTGTTCCCGCTACAAGCTAAAGACGTCAATACTCTACATGGCCTCATCATCTGGATCAAGAGAGCTCAATCTCAACCTTACTACCCTGACTTCGGTCTTCCATTCTCCGAGGGGGGGGTGATGTGCCGACTTCGCGCCACAATGACAGCGCATGCGCGCTGTGCAGTCTGCGCGCGCTGCAGACGTCTCAAAACAATCGCCACCGTTTTTCTCTTACTCGCGCTGTCACTCCTCTTCCTTTCATTATCGCAATATCTATTTAATATATTCCATCATCGCATCAACATGCTGACTTTCATTCAGTGGGGTACACGGCCCCATAAATGACTGTTTAGGCATAGGTAGATAAAAATTGTTTTGTTTTAATATATTTCTTCATCCCCAATTTACGAAAGTTATTGTAACTTAATGAGACGTTAAATAAACAAACATATTGTCTCATATTCATAACTCTGTCTTGATTTTTTGTTCAACTTATTTTCTGAATGATATATCCGGCGCGGCCGGTTAGTAGCACCTACTATCTGGTATCCGGCCGGATACCGGATACAAACCGGATATCCGGTGCATCTCTATTGTTTAGGGGCTACGGGAGTTAAAATAAAAGATATCTTATCTATATGTATTCCTGTTCTAGAAAATAATAATTAGCTAGTGCATTCACTAGCTAATTATTATTTTCTAGAACAGAAATACACAAATAAATCTGTCACATTGGTATGGGAGGGAATCATAGAGTAATTGAAGTTCTACAGACTGAATAAAAAGTATAGTGTTATAATGGCGGTAATTCTGACGTATCGTGCTTTTAAATCATCGCTAAACAAACGTCACCCTCACTATTACACAATCTAGCATATGAGTGAGCGTGACAGTTTCATTTAGGTTTAGCTTTAGATTCGGCGGCCACCCAGGAATCGACGCCAATTGCTTCGATGAAACTGTCACGCTCACTATACTAAGGTTGTGTACGGGTGAGAGGGACGTTTCGTTTAGCGATTATTGCTGGCGCCCACCTCGGAATCGATGCGTCGTGTGCTAATTTTTATATCATACTAGCAGAGCGATGGAACCGTCAGTACAGCGGGGAGTAGTGGTGGGGACCCGGCAGCCGACTACAGTTCAGGAGCCAACCATGTGCTGGCAGTAATACATCAGATATTGGGTCACCACCGCGCTTTAGAAGCCAGATACCATCAAGCGAGGCTTAAACTACACCAGAGATTGGCACTTCTACTATACAAAGAGGATTGTCGACAGGTAAGATGTCTAATAATTAGGTTCTGTAGTAATTGCATTGGAATTAAGTAAGGTTCATGAAACGGACAGCGAGTCCTAGAGTAAAGAAGTGTATTTGTGAATAGTAGCTCACTAGGTGAGCGACATGTATATTATACTTAAGTAGGCTAAGTTTTGTGAAATTCGTTCACTTAATTTCTTCTCTTGTTTGTATTATAATGTTGTAAATGAATTGAAGTTAAAAACCGCCAGGAGTTTTAATTAAAATACAGTCCACTGCTGAACGGCGCCTAGGCCGAACAGTTCATGTTAATGTTATTCCTTGTTACAGGTCCTGGATTGGTTATCGAATCACGGTGAAGTGTTCTTACAAAAGAACACAGGCATAGGAAGAAATCTTGGGAAAGCTAGAATTTATCAGAAATCACATGAACATTTTGAAAATGTGGCACAAGTAAGTTACACCTAGTATTTTTCAGATTAATTTATTTTAAATTATGGATTGGTTACTGACGTTAACCCACGATAGGATATCTCCTATTATCAGGATTATCATCCTGAAATGTTTTACCACTTGCTACCAGTAGCACAATGGTACGTAGCCTATCAACATGTAGAAACGTTCCTTTCCACCAAATATTTTTTACCCTTCAGACCCGCGCCATGCTTTCTTAACAGATTTTTTAGGTCTGGTATTTTGAAGTGGCTATATGATGCATGATATCATTACAATTTTAAGAATAAAACAAAATTTACGATTCGTTTAGTGGCTCCATCTATGCAACGCTTTGCGTTTTATGTTCTATTAACCGACTTCTAAATCGAGCTTTATTCTAATATTGCCTGCTATTGTCCAGAATACGTATACGAACGCTGAAAAACTTCTCGCGGCCGCGGAAGAGTTGGCTCGCAGCGGCGAATGCGACCCCGAGGAAGTGTTAGGCGTCGCGAGGGAGCTGGAGGCGCACGTGGCCGCGTTCGCCGCGCGCGTCGATCGCCGGCGCAGGCGGCTCGACCTCGCTGTGCTGCTGTATACACATGAAAAGGAGGTGATGACGCATTACACTTCCATTTGTAAGACTAATCTGGCCGGCCGGCCGATCGTGAGTAATTGGCCATGATGGTCTTTAATCGGCGACAATCTGATAGCCGTAGGTTTGTGCGCGTGTCCACCCGGTCGTCCATCCTTGACCTTGGCCGAACGTGAAGAGGAGCCTTAAAATATACAACGTAAAGCATCTTTTAACATTGGTTCACATTGGTCTTAGTTACTGCAATGGCTGGAGACGCTACGTAGCGGCGGTGGTGTGTGCGCGTCAGACGACACGCCCGAGGCGGCGCGACGCGCGCTCGAGCAGTGCGCACAGCACCGCGCCGCCAGCCTCGACGCGTGCGCAGCTACCATCGCCCAGGGCGAGGCGCTGTTGCAAGATCTCAGGTAGGCTTTAAATTTATAGATACCGTAACCAGGAACTAAAAACCCTATCAAGACATTGGTAGTTTTGTAATCTATGTTATAGAGTTCGCTATGAAAAAAATAGTACAGTGGACCACTAGAAGTATACCATCTGTCAAATATCTACAATTAAAATTTGAAGCCTGTGAGAACGCATTCAGGTTCATTTCAGATTGCAGAAATTTGACAGATGGTATACATTAGCTAGAGGCCGATTGTACCATTTAATTTCGCAATATGGCGAGGGGTTTTTAGTTCCTGGTAAGGATATAAATTAATAGGCTTTACAGATAGCACACTCGCGGTGATTGTGTAGCTGCGCCACCACCGTTGGTCGAAATGGCAGATGTGAGATGATTCCTAAAATGCAGTTTTGCAGCTTGCTGTATTGGGAAACTCTTCCTTAACTCGTAATTTTACAAATAAAGGGGACACAGATAGGATTAAAACGCTGTTCATCAACTGTATAACATTGATCTGTTTACACAAATACTGCAGCGTAAATGTGCCCTGCAAAATCCATCATCGTCGTTGACAGCAATTTACTTATTTACTATATAGCTTTTGTTCGCGGTTTCAATGTTATTCGTGGGTGTCCGAAACTAAAAGACCTCAAAATATTTTTAATGTTAATTTTAGCATTTACCTATGGGATATCACCGTCAAACGAAATTCTGGAGCCACTGTTCTCTCACGATTATTATTTTGAATAAGGGGCACATATCCCCCAAGGAAATCATGGAACTGCTCCTCTTTTGTACTGATTGATTACTTTGAGCTACTTTTTTTTATTTTTTATTATTGTCAACTAAACCCGCATTTGACCTCGATCTAGCCTGATGGAAGCGACGATGAGGTTGACGATGGAGCATGCGGGTCCAGTAAATGCCTATTCACTCTGGCCTTGAAGATCCCAAGGTTGTAGGTTTCCTTACATAGAATCTCCTCTCCGAAATCCTGGAACCTCTTACTGTGTGCCGCTTACTATTATGTATGGGACTTGCTCAGCCGAAATGAATTTTTCCATACAAATGAGGATTGAGAGATCAATCTAGTTACAACTAGCTAGTTTACAACTTTTCAATTCCAGTACACGCTATCACAAAATACTATATATATATATATATATATATATATATATATACTGACGTAACAGAGTACCACATCCCTGCTAAAGTTGGAACCCACTTAATATAATACTAACTTATTACAGCGACAGCACTAACTATAGTAACTAACTCAATCTAACGCTACCAAGTAACAGGTTTTAGGTAGGTATGTTTGTTGAAATTACTTCCAAGTGCTTTTGCGTGCCTAATTATTTAGTTGCATACGTTTGTAAACTAAGCGATAAAATATAAAAGAGAACGATTTCGATTGGGTTTCTAACCCACGACTCTGTCTGCCAGACATAAAGGATGATTACAATTTCGTTATACTTTGAAAATTAGCTTGTATTAAAAATAATTAAATAAATGAGCGTCGGTGGCCTAGTGGCTAGGACGCCGGACTCCGATGCGGGAAGTCCGGGTTCGAAACCATGCCATGTACCAATGAGTTTTTCAGATTTTTTCGAAGACTTTCATTTACGAACTGCTCTAACGGTGAAGAGAAACATCGTGAGGAAACCTGCATGTCCGAGGAAATAAAATAAAATCCAAAGGCGTGTAAAATCCACCAATCAGCACTGGGCCCGCTCGGTGGATCATGGCCCATAACCCCCTTGTGCAAGGGGAGGTCTGTGTCCCAACAGTGGGGAAATTAATAGGCTGCTGATGAAATAAAAACGTCTTAAATTGCGACTACAGAGCTTGTCGTCTAGATAGCGATTGATTTGAGATGGGATGCGCCCCGCGCGCCCCCGCAATCCCCTCAAACAGCATAAAGGCGGCAACACTCTCTGTTATTTACTTAGCTATTATTGAAGTCACGCTTTCCAATAGAATCGCCATCTTATCAAATCGTATGCTTATCAAATCGTATGTCAATTGTTATTTAACTCTCCATACATTTCTTCAGTAAAATGGTCATTTCCCCGGGATCAGTCTATTTTCCCGTTGTAAAAGGTAGCCTAAAACCTGGCCAGATAACTATTTATAAACAAAATAAATCAAATCATTGGTTCTGGAGTTATAAACGCACTAACGGACGCACAGACAGTGACGTTGAGTTTTATAATATGTGGAGATGAAGAATCGTTTATGGAGTTCCACACTACGAGTCTGTTTGTTTGTTTGTAGTCTCTTTATTGTACTCACACAAAGAAAAGAAAAAAAAATACACAGAAAATAAAAACATTACAATATGTACAAAGGCGGGCTTATCCCATAGGGATCTCTTCCAGCCAACTTTCTGTCTGCTGTGTGTGTACTTCACATTGGTAACTTTAATAGTAGTCCACGAATATAATATCTCCAAAATACTTCTCCTCTTTCGTAATGTTTAATTTCTTCTTGTGTTGAGATTTTCTTTTCGAAAGAATGACACTAAAAATATAAGTGACTCCACTTTTACCTGGTCATCATCATTATAAATGGCTATTGTTTTTATATATGTATATGTATCTTGTAAATAAGGCTGTAAGCTACCCAAATAAAATCTCATCTTGAGATGTCAGAAAAGGACCACGGTCCCAAACATTTGAGCTCAAACTCGGACCACCTAACTATTACCTATTACCGTTCCTGAGATCCTATCTGACCCCAGAAATACTTCAAGATCTTAGTGACCATTTGTTCAATTTTTAACTGATTTAAAAAAAATATATAATTGTTATATAGTTTCCGATCCTGATCAATCAACCTTTCACGACGGAAACCAAAGTTCTTACAACTGTATTTTTGCACAAGGATTATTATAAAAAAGTTTGTCGATACTCCTAAACCGGCTGTTAGTATAAAAATACAAGTGGTATTCCTTATAAGAGCGGAGAACTCGACGCGTTTCCGTCGCCCGCGCGCTGGTTTACTCAACACGTGAAAAACTTGCCCTGATCGTGGATGGGATACTTGTTACAGCACAACAATTTCTTTGATAAATATAACGTACGCAAGTTTCGAAGACTTGAATATTTGAATTTTACCAAGGATTTATAGAATAACTGAATAGCTTCTGGTGGTTTTTACATAATTTGCGAGCCCTATATTTTTTAGCTAAAAATGGATGGCCTTTCGTTCACGGTCTAACATCGCCTTGATCATACGCATAATAATAATAATCTTAAAATTATGCCCCCATTGAAGATTGGATTGTTTTGTTTACTGAAACCTGTAAACAACATTTTGAAAACAAACAGATTATGTAATGGAACTCCAACGATGTTCAACCAATTCGCTTAAACATACCATTAATTCCGCTAATAGATAGAGCTTGTGTTCTGTTTATGGAATAGATAGCTAGTTAGTGGACTTTTAAATAATTACTTCGCTGTACTAAGTGAATCAGCCCCCGTCCAACCCGTTTACCGGATGGGAGGAAAATTGTGGTCCCTACACACGACGAACTTTGACTACCTACGATATATGGCAAAGTTTTGCCCTAAATACATATTTAGTAGATCAAGATCAAACTTGTACGTTCACTGGTGTTCTCCATTTTTCTTATGGCGCTGAGACTTGGACACTAAGAACAGTAGACCGCAAAAGAATTGATGCCTTCGAGATGTGGTGCTGGAGAAAAATGCTCCGAATTCCGTGGACAGCACATCGTACCAACGTATCCATTCTACGTGAACTCAAAACCACCTCACGACTGTCCTCCGAGTGCCTTCGTAGAATTCTCGAATATTTCGGTCACATTGCCAGGAAAGACAGTGACAACCTCGAAAAACTTATTGTGACCGGAAAAATGAAAGGGAAGAGGCCTCGAGGACGTAGTCCGATGTGCTGGTCCAACCAAATCCGCACCACCCTTGACTCTACAATCCACGATGCCATCCACACCGCCGGGGACAGACAAATGGAGGAAGATCATCCGCCAGAAGGTGATACCTAAAGGTTGTCACGACCCTCAGCATTGAGGATTACGACGCGAGGAGGAGGAGTCATATTTAGTAAAGCCTTCTGTGTCGATTTTGACGTTTAAAGCTACGCGTTTGTCTGTCTGTCTTTCCGATTTGATGATCAGATTTGGATCCGGTTTATTTAAATTACAATAAATCTAATATTTGTTTTAGTCTTATTGTTTATCTGCTTATATATGTAAACTAAGCACTAATTGAATACAATACCTACACAGGTATTGATACTTCACAAGCAGTCGGTACTTTGTTTGTATTCTGAGTGGGGAATGCACAATAGCTCCCCCAGTCTCCACAGTATTTGTTGTGGGGTAGGCAGCCACTCCATGTTTCCGCGCTATTATTCGATGAAGACCGTTCGATCCGCTTTGAAAAATATTGCACGTTGGATATGCCTTTCCTGACACGGTTTCCATTCATACATACGTATTATATATATGTACGCTGTTTGTGTACTGCGAGGTATGTGAAGAGATGTATTTGACATTTATATTTTATACTTTATATTTCACATTCTGACAGACGAACGCGCCGGTGGACTTTGATTTATACCAGCCTATTACACGTATTGCCTATTATCTATGTGGTAATACGTGTTTGAAAATTCTTTTTAGAGTAAATGTAAACGTTTATTTAAATTCGGTTTTATACTTTTTATACAAAAGGCATTGTTTAATATTTTATTAAACACATATTGTAAAGTCAAGACTTTTGTAGCTTGAAACGCATTCCTTCGAAGCGTATTAAAATGTTCGGAAAATTTAATGTTTAAAGCATTTTCTCTCACTTTTCTATTGCCGTTAAGTTCCCTTTCGTAACTTCTTGTTCAGCATACAGAGTGCTCTGGTCGCGGCTGGCGGCCGGCGCTGCATCCAGCCCAGTAAGCGATCGGGAAAGCGCGCGGCGAGACGTTCGCGCCGCGGTCGCGACTTTACTGCACTCGTCCGGTTTCTGCATTTATAGAATACATATCTAGTCTCACATTTTCATTTATGCATATAGAATTTATATATTTTCTATACATTACCTTTTTTATTTATTTGTAATATTGCGTGTCTGTGATTTGCAGAGACAAATATTTACGCTGCTATTAAATTTTGTGTATAATGTTTTAATATCGCTGTATAAAATGATGAAGCGCATCAAGGGGACCGTTCGATAGTTTAATTATTGAAACGAATATGCTGCGAAATTATCCCATAGATTTCGGTTTATTATACGCCATCCTGTTGCGTTAATATTTTATCGATGTAATGACCTTCTGTGATGAGATGATTAAACATTCATATTCACACTACACCAGTTGCGGTTATTACAGATTAAAATAAAAATAAAACTTTACCTCACTTTCAATAGCACCAAAGCGTACATAATGGTGTTAATAAAATGTTTCTAATCTCTCTAAAGTCTTGTAAATACTGTTGTCACACCGGACCCACGAACGTATGTAATGAAATCGTAAAAAAAACTTTTTTAGAATTCCTTGTTACCATTGCCGAGTGTTGTTGCTAGTGATCAATGCAAGTTATTATTGTGCGTTCGTAAAGTGTGACATTAGTAAGGTTCTCGAAAATTAACTCTGGTCTGAATATATTTGGTTAGGTTTTAATTTATCTTTAGCTCTGACATCGTTCTAAATTCTAAAACATTCAGACATTAATATTATGATTATTTAGATATTAATGTAATGTGTAATTAATTTACTAATCAATACCGTAATATGATAGGTTGTTACTCTTCTAATGCTTGGAAGCATATGTCTATGATGCAATTAGAAACAGAATCTAGTTAATTAATCGTGATTAGGTGCGAATATTGATCCATAGAACTACGAGTAACTCGTATATTATGTGAATGGGAAGAGAATATATCAGTGTGAGACGTAGAGTATGCATAAAAACGGTCATTAAAACTTATGTGAAGTGTGGGTAAAATAATTAGTTCTTGTTATGACATGGAAATCCGACTTTAGACAAGTGACGCTGACGGTAGAGTATGAAGTTAAAATTTCCCCGTTACCGCCGGAAAGTTTTTTATTTCTTGGTTAAAATCTGAGGTTTAATTTAGGTCGCATTAAAAATAATTTGATCGCTTTTAAAGTTACGTAATTTACCATCAATTTAAAACACAACCTAAATTGAGATTAATTCATAATCGATTAACAACGCCCATCGGCAGTTAAGCAAACAGTTATTACGCTTTGTTGCTTAGTTTTCCCTAAATCGCTGTGCAATATTTTCGTTTATTTGTAAACAGTATTTCGATTTACGTAAGCTGCGCGAATTTTTATTTATTCTCTGGAATTTTCATTCGGTTTGAAATTGGTGCATGGGCGAATATCGGTATCGCTTCCCTTTGATCTTTTATTTTCATATAGGAATTGCATAGATTGTGGGGTACCGTAGTGTAGTAGGTACCCATGAAAATACACAAATAAAATTTGAAAAATATATACCTTTTTTACTAATTCGTCTGACTGATTTGTATCAAGTCGAGTTTGTGTATTTTTTTTATTGTATTACATTTATTCATCCTTAAACATATATGTGATATTTTAATAGGTATAGAAAGGAAATTTGTTTTTATTTGGGTAAACACTGTTTATTACCTTTTTTGCGTTATTACATGAACATATTGTATGAATGGACCCCTTTGTTAGTTACTTTACCTTATAATAGGCATCCCCTTGCAATGTCTGAGTAGGTACAGTTAATGAAAACCGCTTTTCCTTTTTATTTTGTGGAGTCGTACTTCCCCTTGCAGTCGTTTCTTTATTATCTTTCATAGAGACCTGTATCTTTACATTGCATTCGTGTTTATAAATCTTCTGTTTTTATGCTTGTACCGTAATGTCAATAATGTACTTTGAAATCTTCTAAAAAAAAGGTAAAAATACCACCAGAACTTAATTCTTTGCCTTGAGTTTCTTTTCTCCTATGATATATCCACATATTGCAGATGATAACTTTTCGCTCAGTAATAGAAGGTTACGTAGTGTTCCTGGGCGGGAAGTCGACAACAATGGCAAATGGGACGTCGTTAGGGATTTAAATTGTCTCACAGTTGGCGTTTCCGGCGCGCTCCTACGGTTAAGGACAGCCAGACGGACGGACAGAGAGTGGGACGGTGGGACCCTCGCGCCTCCGCCCGCTACATGCAATATGATTGTCAGAATGATAAGCACCCTCTCGACAAACATATTTGACTCCAGACTCCAGTCAGAGACTGATCGAATGACTATTGTGACTTTATGATTGAGAACATCCTTTCCTTTAGTTATATTGCAGCATCGATGTTGTATATCTAAAACCTATGCCCTAAGAGGAAGGATTATAAAAACTTATATAGAACAGAATAATAGATATCTTTATTTATATGGAAATGCGTATGCGCTGTGAGCATTCAGTCGCCCATTTGGCAATTGAATGTATGAAACTATTACTGCCTTCATTGGTGTTCTATACGAGAAAGTGCTATTTAAGATTTCGTTGGTTTTACTGTATACCTGAATTGTGCATGCTCATACAATCTTCGACCTAAACTAATACACATACATTTTGTTTTGACTACATTCGACGCTACGGATTGCGTTCAATAAATTCTCGGCATTGGCATGAAAAAAACAATAAATAAACAAAATTAAATCTTTATTTTTCTATATAATCCTCTTAATTTCGATACATTTTGTTACAGCGAGCAATAAGCTTTTCAATTCCTTGGAAAAAAATATGTTTCTTTCTTGTCCGAAAAATGATCGTTTATTGCCTCTTCAGAGTCTCACATCGCGAAAACGTTTCCCACGAAGATCTTTAGGAGTTGGTTGCTTTACGGTCACCATTTTTATGGATATTTATTTGACCTTTTCCTTGTATTGTTAGGAGAACTTTATCATAGCGCTATGTTCGAGTTTCGTCAGCAATGTCGCGTCACTCCATTATGCTCGTGTCCTAAATGCGATTGCAAGAAAACAAATGGATGAAATTAGCTAATTTTTTGTTTTATATCTTCAGAAAATAAGATTAGCAGAAGCTATAAAAATCAATATATGATTAGTAAAATACCCTTATACTGAAAACACATTGAACGCCCCTCGTATTTAATCAAGTTACGGTATTATATATATATATATATATATATATATATATATATATATATATATATATATATATATATATATATATATATATATATATATATATATATATATATATATATATATATATATATATATATATATATATATATATATATATATATATATATATATATATATATATATATATATATATATATATATATATATATATATATATATATATATATATATATATATATATATATATATATATATATATATATATATATATATATATATATATATATATATATATATATATATATATAATACCGTAACTTGATTAAATATATATATATATATAACTTTTATTCTTACGTTTCACTATTCGCGGTAATGTCATCATAACATTGAAGCGCAAATGTTTACTTGTATATTTTCTGAATATCAATGCGGAACCATTGTCTCGAACGTAATTACTGTACATAGATGTTCTTACCACTAAGGAGAAAGCATACGTCGTCGCTATCTATCTATTGTCATCACTCGGAAATATGTGAATCGAAAACTAATGCTTCTGCGGAAAGAGGAGAAGGAGGTATTCACAATATTATTGATTACATTTTTCTCAAAGTTCAATTCTATGAGAATAATATTCGATTGTTGTAAGTTTCTACAATAACATCAGTGTGTGAGCTTTTAGTTAAACATTCGGATATCGGGTAAAATCTACCTCTGTCTCTTAATACAGTCGTAGTACATACGCGTATCGTTAACAACAACCGAAGCGCACTGAAGTTTTCAAGGCCCGATTGTTAAATAAAAGCTCACGCACTATGTACATACGGTTTCACCTATCAATTGGAGTTGCACAGATACTTTATATTTGACACAAACGCATATTCAGATTTATTCGTGCATACACAAGTATGCAACTAACTATAAAGTTGCATGTTAGTATAGTGCGTTAGCCGCCGCAGCATAAAGTCACCGGTATATGTATGTCCGTCGAGTTGCAGACACGCAATTTATGTAGTAGTTGTGTGAAAGTCGGCGGTCCATCTGCGCGCGCTTGGTGCATAATGTCACCACACTACTGCTGTTTTCTTTTACTTCACCCACATACCAACTATTTTATTAGAATTTAGATTAGATTAGATTTAGTCCAGGACATAATAGGCTTTCCTTCTTTGAATTGGTGATAGCATAAAAATTACATTGTTATAATGTACTTTGTGTAAGTACATTGACTAACACTCGCCCGCCCTATACCCCACTTCCATTATCGAAATGCTGTAACTATTGTTTACCTGCCTCCTCATGTTTATGTACTGTGATTACAATACAGTCACGATGAAGTTGTCATTGCGTACTTTGTTTTAATTGATATATGATGCCCTTGGGCAGTGTGTTGGCGCAGTTAACAATGCAGTACCGATGCAAGTACGGAATGTTTATCAAAAAAGTCGCCCGGATCTCAAGACAATGGTCGGCCAAGCATTGCGCGCGAATCATAATGATAATATTAACGTTCTTTCGTGATGACCCTTAACAGCAAAAAAATATGTTAAAAGGTGCTACTCAATAGTATTTATTTATAGTATTCATGATGATAATGTATTGCTGTTGTATTTCTACGTCGAAGCTGTACCATTTGAACAAAAAATAAAGCGGCGTACTCTCTTGAAGAACAAGCTTCGTCTTTAATACTAGAGTTAACAAAATGTAACTTGATTGCTAGGATGGCGCCCGACGATGACTTTTAATCCCGTTGCTCCTCTGGTCATAGCCTATAAAACCGGATATAAAATGTCCGTCGATGGATGCATTTTAACGGGCTATAAAATTACCACTGAGCCCTAATTGTTGCTGGGCGTGCACGGCCCTTCCTTAAGTGTCACAAGCGCATCGCCAGCAGAATTTTTACGAGTTTCATGCTCATAAACTTGAACACGCATTCAACTGTCTCTTCGCGTACGTAATTTTCAGTTCAGTAATAAATAACGGCCCTACCGATCCATAACTATCCGATTAACGAGTGTGTTGTTTATGTCTTCATTTCCGATATTTAAATAAATTAATGGGTTGAAAAGTTTAAAATCATACCTCTATATTTCGTACTATACCTCTCTATAATGTTTGTAGCCCAGAAACATAAAGTGAGCCGCTTACTTAAAGCTTAAAGCTTCCTGTTTCCTCGCGAAAAGCCGCTTAACATTTAATGTTACTGCAGAGTATTTAACTGTATAGTGCATTTGTGTAGTTATGTACATTGTACATATTCTCTTTCATATATCTCTCTCATTTTGAGTACAGAGTAAGCTTATGATATGTATTCATTTAACGGGTTTAGGTAGTAAAACATAACAATATAATATTACATAGTGTTAGGTGTGATATTAGGCAGGAACGCTCACGATATGTCGTGGATATCTCTCGGTTCCGATTGGGTGCCAGCGCGTGAGGAATTTGCCGCGCTCCGGCGACAGTAGAAAACGTCGTCGCCGTCGGAATGTTCGCATCTTCTGTCCGTATCGACGGTTTTTGAATAGCTTCCATAATTTATTAGTCAATCATATTTTCTCTTGATTAATACATGTGTGATAGAATTTTACGGAACATCCAAAGTTCATTGTACAAATTTAAAGCTCAAAACTGACGCAAATGATAAAGCCGGTTAATTGTTTTAAGTTTTTGGAATTTAGAATAGATATATGTATTATACAATAATTGACAATGTCATGCCACCTTGAAAATACGCGTGGCTATTAATTGTATATATACTGTAGAGATACTGTAGTGCATCGATGTTGTAGTATATCGTAGATATACTGTAGTGCCTCGGCGATGTTTGCAGAAGCTCGCGTGGGTGGTTTTCACGCAATCATCCGAAAGAGGGTTGCTTCTCTGATGCACCGTGTACATTGCAATCCCAGCGGCATCCTGTTGACGTTTGCCAAGTCCCTTGATTCCCCGATTCTGAGGCACTGGATAGATACACCTGCATGTTAATGCGATGTAGTTGTGCAGATTTTCGGGGTCGGCTCCGTAACCTTGGCCTTTACTTACTCATACTGGTACCTTTTTACTATTAATAATATTAACTTGCTTTGTATGGACTGTTGTCTAAAATAAAAATATTGAATTGAATAATCAAAAGTTCTGTCGTAGCCGCGACCAGCGACTCTACACAATGGCGGGATATTGCACTCCTCAGTGCTATTACAAAATCTTGTCTCTTTTATAAAGTACCTGTAACGTGCTAGAGAGATTATGTATTTATAAAGGACAAGGTATTTTTATACCTATAGTAGGACACTAACGCTACCGAGGAGAAAATAATCCCTAGGGGAGGAACCTTGGAAAATATGTTGTGTATTAGTATTTACACTCGTATCTTTTCTTTTGTTCTGTAGTTTTGTCCTGTGTGCAATATAGAATATTTGTATTGTATTGTTGTTTTTACGATAGTTTACGATTAATTGGAAATAATCCTGTACCAATTGTTTCTATTTGTAGTATGTGTAATGAACCAATATTATTATGTTTAACAATTAATAACGCACATGTTTAAACAACAACTCGGTCAATCGTATACAACGCGCAGACAATACGCGATTACGGCAGAAGAGGAAATCAGCGTAAGAGATTTGCTATCCAACCGTAACATAACAGTAGGCGGCGCATTTGTGGGTCACAGTCGGGTTTTAATGACCATCTCCTCGTGACTTTACAGTTCCCTCACGATAAATAATATCCAAGAAATATTACTTATTTTTTGAAATAATTTATTTAGGCATAAATCACACTATAGTTCTATAGTCGTATTCCTCATTGATGAGGGTCGTAATCATTATATAGAAATAATAACATAGAACGACTTTCTTGGCAGATTTTAATTGCCACTCCATTTGCCATTGTGTTCCCCATTTCACACACTGGATATTTTAGTGTGCAGGTTTCCTCACGATGTTTCCCTTCACCATTAGAGCAGTCGGTAAATGTTCGCAAGTCTTTCGAAAAAACCTCATTGGTACATTACATTGCATGGTTTCGAACCCGGAACTCCCACATGGGAGTCACTATGCCACCGATTCAAAGTGTCAGTGTGTATAATAAAAGTACTTATACATATAATAAAAATAAAATTATCGTTAGTAAAATAGTATACACGGTAGAAGCAAATAGGGTAAATACGAGTAACAGTCTACCTTCCGGTTCGCGTTCAGGCGCATGTAGAATCAATATTTAAATATCGAACATACCTACTCGTATCACTCACTATAAATGAGTTATATGCGAGATCGATCCTCATAACTCGCTTATAGTAAGGATATGGTATCCTTACTATAAGCGAGTTATGAGGATCGATCTCGCATATAACTCATTTATAGTGAGTGACACACATAGTGAGTTATAAGTGAGTTATAAACGTTGTAAGAGCTCCTCATTATATCCTAGAAGGAAGCTTGCGAGCTTTCAACTACGAAGTATTCGGGAATGAGCGCTACGGCTAGTTTAGCATTTTAGTTATGGCAGTATAGTACTCTGTGCTTTTAGTAATGCTACAACCTTAGACAACACTTTTATGGTTTAAATCTTCACGTGAAAACCATTTAGCTACGCATGTCACCGTCTCTTTGACCCTAAATATTTGATTGATAGGCATAGCGTAACTTTTAATCATTACGTACTTTGGTTAAATATTTGCGTAATTAGTTCAATTCAATTAATATAGTTACGATTAGCTAAGTCAATCATAGGCTTGTTTCCTAATCAAAATAACAGACTTCTAACTTCCGTCGATATTCAGTGTATGCAGTGAGTGTTTGACGACATTTATTTATCGATATCGTGTATTAAACTGACGGTGAAATGAACATTTTTGTGCAAAATGCTCAAATATCACCGGCGTTCCCACAGGAATAAGTCGCCCGTGCAATGTTTAAGATGGAGGTGCGTATTAGTTAGTTATACTCACTTGTATTACGCGACAAAAATCAGAATATAATGAAACACAAATCAGAATAGTATGATATTTTTTTGGAATTAAGATAAATTGATTACATACAAATCAAAAACTGATAGAACCTTCCTACCCCAAACTATACTATATGTCTTACAGCCACGGATGCCGCGCCGCGCCTTGGGTAACGACAGACGTGCGGGAGAAGGAATCGGGTGAGCGCGGAGGGGAAGCGGGCGGGCGCGGGCTGGCCTCACAGAGAGCGGAGCGGGCCGCTCCGCCCCCGCGTCTCGCCGCGCAGCTACCTAAGGCGCGGCGTAGCATCCGTGGCCAAGCTATAAGACTATAGTATGATCTTGGAATAGGAGGTTCTATCAGTTTTATATTTGTATGTAATCAATTTATCTCAATTCCAAAAAAGTATTATACTATTCCGATTTGTGTCAGGTTATAAATATTACCGTGTTTAATGTTAGTGATTTCAGTAAGATTGCAATGACGAATAACTTACAACACATTCAGGCACACGCTGTTGTTTTTCTTGACCATACAGTTCTGAGCTGAAAATGTACCGCACCAGCTCATTTGCGTCAAACAACATTGTCTTTTTATATAGAGTATGTACTTTCTATGATGTGTGCTATTCTAATGTGCTAATGCTAAATTAATGTTATTCTATTAACCGTTTTAATTTTTGTCATCATAGATTATGTCGGTACTTATTTGGCAAAACAGTAACTAATTAAATGTTTTCTATCAGATCCTCTGGCGACGCCGACGCTGCCAGCACGGCCGCAGTGGAGACGACCCTGGAACGACTGCGAGGCACCCGCGGCGCCCTAGAAGAGTTGTGGTCGGACCGCGAGCGGCGGCTTGAGCTCACGCTGCAGCTCCGGCACTTTGAAAGGGATGCTTTGGAGGTAGGCTGGCTTTCTTTGGGAGAGATGACCACTTACTGTGAATATTAACCAAATTAAACTGTTCTCGGAAAAATACACCAATAGGATCGCTTCGTTTTAGCCGTAATGTGTACGTTTTTCATCGCGCAGATCAACTTAGCTCTGGTGGACAGGAACCCTTACCATCGGGTAGCTCGTTTACTCGTCTGTTTTCCTTATTTAAAATAACCCTAAAAACGGAATTGGAGTTAAGTCTGCAAATACTTGATAAAACCCTTAGATTTTCGAAGATTTTCTACGTCCGAGCTCTAGAAAATTATACTTAAGTCGAGGTTCTCCGAACACTAGCGCCGCCAATCGAAAAAAAAAATCATATCTGTTTTCGATTGGCGGCGCAAGTGTGCGTAGAACCTCGCCTTAAAGATACTTGACGTAACTAGAATTTTAAATAAGGTTTGTGTAATTATTTGTTGGTGTTGAGCGCTAGCAAATTATGATAAACTAATAAATAAATAAAATTAATGTGTAAATTTTCTACTTGAAGATTTAATATGCCTGATAATCATTAATCTAAAAGGAATAGAGTCCTTTTAAATTAAAGCGTGAACGATTGGTCTCGCTTAAATATTAAGTATTATATCATTCCGATATCGGATTAACGTGGCAACGTTCCAACGTCACGTGGTATGGCTGGCTGCATGTCACAGTGTATTGGCTCTCATACAATCGCATTCCTCTTTGAATGCCGTCCGTGAAATTTCTGATAAGGAAATCTCGTGGCTGTTAGGCAGTATGCACACTTGGTAATATAATCATCATGATTATGGAATAGCCAGAAAATAGTGTGTTCTTGTTTATATTCTCACAAATAATTTTACTTAGAAACTGCACAAGACCAGGAAGGGTGCCTCAAAAGAGGCATTATACTAAAGAATATATAATTTACTACATGAAACAGAAGTACAATCCCATACAAGATTTTGGCGTAACTCTAATTGTAGCTATTTACTGTCTATCAAAAATCCGCTTGGAGCAATAGTGGGTAAAATATTGGTAATGGACATGAGAAAGAGATAGCTTAACCCGTCACGCGTCTGTAAGCGATTATCCGACAGCTTCTTTAAACCGTACTAGATGGCGCTGCATATTTGCTAATTATTAATTATTAATGTCAGTCGGCTAAAGTTTCTAGACCAATAACAAAAATTAAAATCAAATCAAGCTGTCATGCATGTCAATACGCTGATTGGCCCTGTGTGTGATTTATATCGTGGTTTTACGGTTCCGTAGTCCGACAAGGAACCCTTATAATTTCGTTCAGTTCACCAAATTTAGTCGTTAATAAAAAAGTAGTAAAAAGTAATCGTGAATAAAAAAGGTAATTGTTCGAATTTTACTATACGAGGTGTAACAAAAACCCCCTATAAAGCCGAATGGGATTTGTATGAGTTCTTCTTCTCTGTTTAAATAATACAACATATTTTTTTTCATATTTTGCTTAACGAATACTTAGTTTCAAATATAGTACAAGAACGTATTTCAGCTAGATATGAATAAAAAACTTGACCCATGACCGGCTGTACAAACAAAGCTAAAAAATAATAAAGCTAGTAAATAATATCCGTATTCTTAATTTTTTTATTGGATAAGGAGAGCAGACCAGCAAACGTGTCACCTAATGATCGATCGATGGTCGAGGAGGTCTAAGCTCCTCCGTGCCTCGGAGAGCACGTTAAGCAGTCGGTCCCGGTTGTTGTCGTTCGACAGCAGTCGTTAAGCCATGTCAGAGGCCTACGGGCGGCCTGAACAACTCTGACAAATAGGTTGGCCACTAACCATACGATAAGCAAGCAAGCAACCTGATGATAAGTGGTCACCGTCGCCCATATACATCTCACCTCACTATAATGTTATTAGATGGTTTTTGATGCGCTCCTAACCTTTAGGGCTTAGATGGAGTGCTTCATGTGTCGATAATTACGTAAGTAAAAATCTTTAAACGCCTGTGTGTTGCCAGGTGTCGTCCCGCCTGGAACTGTGGGGCGACGAGTTGCAGCGCACGGAGCCCCCACGCGACTCGCAGCAGGCGGAGCAAGCCCTCGCGGCGCACAACGAGAGTGTTGCCAGGATGCAACACGCCACTTACCAGGTAACGCGCTGTTTCACACCCGGGCAGGACTTTCATTATTGTTTGTCCGAGCAGCGATTGGGTGAGTGTATAGGAGGCACTAATGTGTGCTCGAGATTTAGACCAACAGTATCGTTTCGCCAAGTTTTTTTCATTTATAACTTAACCTAATCCAAAATAAACGAATTCCTTCGTCCCGTGCCCACAGGAGGTGGTCACGTGTTCCCAGATCACTCTGTTAGGCGCAGAGGTGTGTGGTCGAGCATACATACCAATCAGATGTGGAAGGGCTGGAAGGTTGACCGCGGAATGCTTAGACCGGTTCCTGTGGGCATACTAACTTGATGAAACGACAGTGTTGGTCTGAATCTCGAACAAACATTTGTGGAAACCATTGTCACATATCTTGTGTTAAAAACTAAATAAGGATAAAAAGATTCCATTTTCTGTTATAGTACAAACAGTTCCTTAAGTTTAATAAGATATGCAGTACATAAACAGCTTATGTTTGATTCTGTCAAAAACATCATTGTAGAATTTGAAACAGTCTTATTGTCTTCAAATATTTCTCGACGACAACTCATTTTATGTTCCCTCCGCTGGGAACGCCCTAATCTAACTTTCTAAACATATATTGTAAACCTACTATACACGAACTTAATATCGTAGGTGGTCCAACAAGGCCAAGAGTTAGCCGCTGCTATTGCCGAGGCTTCAGATGTGATGGCGTCCAGTGGCTCCGACAGTTCGGAAGGGGCGCCGCTAGACGCACAGGCGCGGGTGCAACTTCTGCTCGAGTTTCTGCACGACAGGCAGCTAGATTTGGAGGAGTTGGCGGAGGAGAGGCGCGCTCGGTTTGAGCAATGTGTGCAGCTAGGTGCGTATGTCATATCATACCGATATGGCTCATGTAAGCGTGCTATACAAATATTGGGGTCGAGAAATGTGTGTGCTGTGAAATAGCTCTAAAGCAAACGTGAATATCTAGATGGGTGTTGTGGAAATGCGTAGCTTCTGATGTAATGTTTCTCCTAAATAATCACCAGAGTACGTCGCGCCGGCTCTCAATGCTTATAGCGACATCTAGTACTTCTCTAGTAATAATTACAGTGAACTAGGGTTCATGAAGAAGATTCAGCCGCTCATCTAGCGACATCTTTTGACGTGTCTGTTTCAACAGCGAACTAGGGTTCAGAAAGAACATTCAGTCGCTCACCTAGCGACATCTGTTGACGTGTCAGTTTCAACAGAACTAGGGTTCAGAAAGAAGGTTCTGTCGCTCACCTAGCGACATCTTTTGACGTGTCAGTTTCAACTGCGAACTAGGGTTCAGAAAGAAGATTCAGTCGCTCACCTAGCGACATCTTTTGATGTGTCAGTTTCAACAGCGAACTAGGGTTCAGAAAGAAGATTCAGTCGCTCACCTAGCGACATCTGTAGACTTGTCAGTTTCATAAACGTTCCCCTCCACATTCAGACGTCCTACTCGCGCCAATAATTTTAAAATTCACTTATTTACTCACTTTGTACCTTTCTCATCACAGGTCAATTCCAAAAAGATGCAGCTCAAGTAGTGAGCTGGATACGCAACGGTGAGGCGATGTTGGCAGCGTCGTTTTCCATACCTGGCACTCTGTCTGAGGCAGAGCAGCTGAAAAGAGAACACGATCAGTTCCAAGTGGCCGTGGAGAAAACGCACGCGAGCGCCGTTCAAGTGAAGTACAGGGCCGATGCTTTGCGAGCGGCGAATCATTATGATCCACATACTATAAGGTTAGTATTATTTTGTAAACCTATTTACTTTATTTTATAAAATGGAAGGTGTAGTGCAACGGCTAGTTAGTTTATTTTCGGTTTATTGCGGACAATGATTGAGCGACGATGCAAGATGACAGTTAACTCGAATATCCCACGCAGATTGGGATTAGTGACACACTTTGGGCGAGGTCTATGGTTTCTCGGGCACAGTAGCGCGTTTTGGGATAGGCCTAAAATAAATTATAATAATGATTGCAAAAAGTGAATTGCCAACGCTGAATAAAAAGAACGAGTGTTTTTTGTTGTTTACAGAGAAGTCTCGGAAGAAGTGACGGAGCGGTGGCAGCGGCTAGTGACGTGCGCAGAAGAGCGCCACAAGCTTGTAACCGCGTCTCTCAACTTCTACAAGACAGCTGAGCAAGTGTGCTCAGTGCTGGATTCGCTCGAGCGCGAGTATCGCAGGGACGAAGACTGGTGCGGCTCGGCCGCGGCACCTTCCACCGATGAGCCCACGCCCTCGCACAATTTGGACAAGGCCGCTCAGGTACGCGAGATATTACAGATTTTTTTATGGAGAAGGAAAGTAGACGAGCAAACGGGCCACCTTCCATTGGCATCTCATCTCACTAAAATATTGCAAGAAGTTTTTCGATGCGCTGCTAACACTTTATTGTATACACACAGAAAATGTTATTATAAAAATATGTACTCTTCTAACTCTTCTTGTCTATAAATAACTACTAAAGGAGCGAAGAATAATGTTCCTTGACACGTTTCTTAGAGGTGGCAAAGGATTGATTATCACGAATGACTGGATTCCACAAACTGAGCGCTTGCACAGAGAAGTTGAAGAAGTCGGTCTTGTGGGTGGTGGGAGGAAACTGTAATAGAGAACTTATCACAAGAACACATGAAATTATAGCGTTCACCCAAATAGTGGGGAGATGCTGGATTCCTTAGAATTTCGAAAAGAAGGCAGTATGAGAATTTCTGCGTTGCCATTTGATTTGAGACCTAAATTGGGAATCGTGATCAAACTTGCACAAGCCAAAGATGAAGCGTATATAGAGATTTTGAAGTCTTTAATGTCTCTTTGGCCGATTAGGACGCGGATTTTTAATAGAGAATTTTGTCGAGAGTTCTTAGCCATGTCTGATAAAAATTAAATCAGGAGTTTCCGAGATATTTGAATACATTTGATGTTAGATGGGATTTCTAGAAGGACCAACATCCCTTGAAGACCTGATGATGACCTTCCTGGTCAGAAAGTAAGAAGATCTTCACAATCGTAAGTCGAAGGTTTCTTAAATATTTAATCCAGTGTTGTTGTATTTCTTGTTCTGTACGCAGGTGGCTGCCCTTATCGTCAAACACGGCGAACAAAAGGAGGCGTTTCTGAAAGCGTGTACTTTGGCACGTCGCACGGCCGAGACTTTCCTAAAGTACGCAGCGCGCTCCGCACAGGTGCACGGTCAAACCGCCGCAGCCAGTAAGGCGCACCATGAACAAACACGAGCCATCCTTGACACCCTACTTGCACAGGAGAATAAGGTTAGTGTGACTGGCATCGTAATAAACAACACAATTCAGTTTCCAAGTATCAAATATTAAATGCATTTCTTAAAAATTAAGATATAGTCATGAATTGATGATCAAATGTGAAAACGGAACTAAAATTCGTTGAAAAATAAAAAAGCTACAGGCAATCAAAAATCAGAACGGTAGAAAGAAACGGCAATAAGTTTTATGACGTAACTGTTCTCTAGCGCCATACAAGCAGATTCTGGCTGCATATAAAGGACTTTTGCTAAAAAGGGACAGAGCATTTCCAATACTAACTTTAACCATTAATATGTTAGTTGAGATATCGAAAAACTAATTTTAGATCCTTCTTTAGTATGTCCATGCAAGTTGATTGATGCAATAAAAGCTAAATTGGTTAATACCGTATTGTTAGTGCTGTTTACACGATGCTACACTTCACGACAGTACACTTCCCGAGCGCTTACTATTGATTGTATTGTTTTCGTTGATCTGGTGGGCGATTAAGACTTACTTGGAGTTAATTACTGCTCTAAAGTCGCTATTTCTTAATCATAATGCAAGAACATACGTGCAGTTATGACGTCACAACATCAACAAATAACCAATCAATAGCAAGCAACCTGCCACTTGCGTGCAAGTTTACCCTACCTAGTTTACTTCTGAAGTGGCGTGCCTCCTGGTATCTAGTACCTGCATGTAAAGTTCTTGCATAATGGGATCGTACCTTAACGGCAAAGGAAAATATTGTGAGGTAATAGGTATATCAGAGGTAATCTTCAAAGATAAGTGCAATCCACCAATCAGCACCCACATGGTGGATCATGGCCCATTTTATCCCCTCATGCAAGGGGAGGACTGTGCCCTAACAGTGCGGGCGTAAATTTGTCGAAGATGATGAGGAATATTATAATTTCAATATATATTATAATTTCATATCGTTGGTATCAAGTCGATAATAAAAACTAACTACAAATTGCAAAATGTTTCGACTGCAAATTGAGCTCACTGTTTATTTGTTTATTCATGTACTGACCATTCCAATTATGTCACACGAAAATATTTATGTTGAAAAAGTGGATGTTATTTGTGTGTCTATTATTGGCACAGTGGTACATGTATCCCATTGTCAGTGTCAGTGTCGCGATGGTGGAACAATAAGGCTTTTGTTAGTGAACGAGCGATGGTATCGGCGGCGTAGCCATGCCATGAGGTTTTCCATCAGTTGCGGATGTGACTCGCCATGCCTATGGCACATCTGCGCGTTATGTGCGACGATGATCAGGAGTTTTGTTATGGTGCTCATACAACCGGTATTTTTACATTTTATTTTAATTGACCCGAACAGCGATTGGGAAATTTAAGTTTTTGTCTCAAAAGTTAGTGCGTTTACGTTGAGTGCGACGATAAATCGTGGAATTTAGGTGACATTTTTCAAAAGTGAAAGTAAATAAAGTAGCATACAACAAAATGTCACATTGGTTTCAGTTATTTGTATAGAAATGAAATGTAAAAGTGATCATCTTTATTGCTCTTTGTATAGAAGAACAATGATTATCTATTTTATAGCGCATTTTGAATCATTAGTTTATGAATTATATTTCTTTACATTACCTTATCATTACATTACCTTATTATTAGATTCTTAGATAAAGTAATGCTGGTTTTGCACCCAAGTTTGAAAAAGGTTTTTATTATTTTAATGTCATTACGTACTTATATAGTATATGATTTGTGACTGCCACCGTAACATCTACTCTATATTCCACCTTCCATTAAACACAGGATAACATTCACTTCCCATTTATTTTACTGGATAAATAGAAGACGTAAGATTCAACCTTTTAATTTACCAAGTAAATTTAAGTAGTCAAAGGCTAGACTTACAAACCTACATTTATATCCTAGGTATTGGGTCACTGGACCCTTCGCAAGAAGCGCCTCGAGCAGTGTCAGCAGTTCGCTCTGTTCGAGCGTTCAGCTCGCGCGGCCGTAGAATGGATCCGGGAGACGCAGGAGCGGTGCGGTGCCGCGGCCGCCGCGGCCGCCGCCGGCGTTGCGCGGGAGAGCCGCGAGCGTGTGCGTTTGCTCGCGCAGCTAGCTGACGGCTTAGTGGAGAAAGGTCACCCGCACGCCGTGCAGATCAAAGAATGGGTCGCCGCTGTCGATGCCAGGTAAGTCTAGGACGAATTGCTAACGAACGGATAAGGCTAATTGCAAACGTCTTTCCAGTGAGGCGAAACGTCAACTACTCGTAAATCAAAGTGCAAACCATTGCAAATCGCCAGTGTTATAATAACGGAAACAAGCTTGCAGATCACTAATGTGACATGGTCCTTAAGAGTCTATCAAATCAGTTATGTCATCCCATTTTAGTAAATGAAAAAAATCGGCAGTATGCAACACGGTAATACTTTTTATCAGACATTTCTATATTTTTTTGCCATATGTGGATTTTACGACAAGAAAGACTGATAGATTCTATTTGTGGACAGATATGCAGAATTCAGCGGCTCCATGGAGGGAGGCGAGAGTGAGGCGGAAAGCGACTCTGGCGTGGCGCCTTCCCTGGCGTCGTCGCAGTCGGTGGAGGGCGACGCGCGCGCAGAGCCGCAGCCGCCCGCCGCGGGCGACGACAAGCGGCGCAGCGCCAGGAGGAAGGAGTCAGTTCTTATACACCCGTGTTTTTTTGGTTATGCATTAACTTCGACACTGTACTCAGAACACCGAAGTTGCTAGTCATTGCTATCTCACTTGAAATTTTTTATTTTTTATTTTCATACAAAGTAAATACCTTGCCTTAAGTAACCTAGTATGCCATACTCTTTATCCGAGCTGGCAACGTCGCGTTCTAAATTTGACAATCATGACAAGACTAAGAGTCTTCTCATTGTATAACTCAATTAAATTTGGTAAAATAATATAGCTCGAATAAAGTAACTCGAAAACTAAGCGTCTTTGAAGATCATTTCCATTGAGAAATATATTATGTAAAAGCTATAGAAGTGTTTGGCGAAGTTAATGCATATCCTCAGGAACACGGTGTATACATACATACCTTCACGCTATGTCCCTTGAGTGGAAGGCAGAGAGAACGAAGCGCCACGAATCTCTGTCTATGCACGCTTCTCTTGCTTCATCTACAGTCATTCGTCGTTTCACACTTGCTCGCCGTTGGGGTCAGTTCTTATTTTGATTTTTTTCCTTAACCATGGTTGTTCTTGTCTCACTGCTGGGCAAATACCAAAGCTCTTCCAAACATGCCCATCTTCGCTATCTCTGTCCAGGTTTTACAATGTGAATCCGTATCGCCATCTTTTCCTGGGTCTTATCTTATCTTATGATAGGAATAACCCTAGCACCACTTCGACCCTTGAGAATCTTTTACCCCATTTTACACACTGGTTATCTCAGTGTGCAGGTTTCCTCGTGATGTTTTCCTTCACCGTTAGAGCAGTCTGTAAATGTACGTAAGTCTTAGAAAAAACGAAAAACTCATTGGTATGTATGTACCAATGTGTCCTCGGGCAGTGTGTGTGTGCAGTGCCATAATGCAAGCAAACATGACAACATATATGAAAGAAGCAATTTAAAATAAAATGCGAGTGGGCCGGACACGTATGTCGAAAGCATCCATTTCTCCGGATGCATCCATTTCTCCGGATGCATTTTATTTTGAATTACTACGTTCATGTATGTTGTCATGTTTGCATACATGTCTGAGGAAAAAATCCATCAATCAACACTGGCATCGTGGCCCGTACCTCCTTGTTTGTGTTAGAGGAGACATGTGGCCCAACAGTGGACGTTAATATTCTGATGGAATACGGGCCATCTGATGATAAGCCGTCGTCTAAAAACACGTACTACTTACTACACCAGGTATTGCTTGTAGCGCCAACCTTGAAGGACTCATTCAATGTTTTCATTGAAGACGTCCTGGTACTGTCGGCAGTGCACCTGGCTTCTGTGCAAGGTGGAACAGCGGCAGCAATGCAAGACACATCAAGCTCCCACAATTTATATTGACCCCCTGGCATATTCAATGAGCAAGGGGTTTTATTGGATTCTTCGTCAAGAATGTGTGAAATCTAGGTTTCATTTGACTGTTTCTCTCTCTCTCTCTCTCTGTCCTTGTCTTGTCTTGTCTAGTTTTTCTTTTATAAATGACTGACGTTCGTTTTGACAGGTTTATAATGGCCGAGCTCTTGCAGACCGAGCGCGCGTACGTGAAAGACCTGGAGACTTGTATCACTTGCTACTTGCGTGAGATGCGCTCCGATCCCGGCTCTGTACCGCCAGCGTTACAAGGAAAGGTACGAATGTATTATAAATACTAACTAGCTAACTACTACTCCGATCTGACAACGAACAAAAGTCCTAGACGTGGGAAAGCGGGTTGCGACGCTAAAGTGGCGATGGGCGGGACACTTGGTAGGTCGTCCAGCAGCTAGATGGGCGGATGATATCACCAAAGCCGCATCGAAGACCTGGATGCGACTAGCAGAGGATCGTATAGGGTGGCACAAAAGAGAAGAGGCTTATACCCTGCAGTGGGATGACATGGGCTGATGATGATGATGATGAACTACTATGGTGGTGGAAGGACTCGCTATTCACTGATTCTCCCTTCCGACCAAAGTCTTAATGGCGAAGGATGGCAAATTAAATTCTTTCCCAAGTTGTTTTAATTTTCAGCTGTTATATGTATATTTCTGAAATTTTCTTGTAGGAGGAACTAATATTCGGCAATATCGAAGAGATACACCGGTTCCACGAGCGTGTGTTCTTACGCGAACTGGACAAGTACGAAACGATGCCCGAGGACGTGGGGCACTGCTTCGTGACGTGGGCGCGCGAGTTCAACATGTACGTGTCTTACTGCCGGAACAAGCCGGACAGCAACGCGGCTGTGGTACAGCACGCGGGGGATTACTTTGAAAGGTTGGTTTTTGTAAAAGTTTTTTTCGATTCACTGACATGACGATTCTTTGACAGCAGACTCATTTTCGTCAAAAAAGAAATAGACAAGCCTGGCTCACGCGGCGGCATCCTCAGTCAGTATCCACTCAGTCGGCCAGTCCCTATTCTAACAATTGAATATATATTTTTTAATTTCTGTGGCGTTACAATATGCATGCATGTAATTTTTTATGGTTTTAGTTGGTTGTTTACGTTGGTACATAACCGTAAAAAATATATCATTTATATAAATATGAAAATTTATTATAAAAATAAATATTTAAAACTGCAAACAAATCGGGCGATTTAAACGCATCCATTTTGGCGCGCTTTCTGAGACGGCAGCGTCCACAACAGCATTGACATGTTGTGTGCTGTGGAATGTTTAGCCAAAGGACATTACTTGTTTGTTGACAATCCAACATGGACGCTGACGTCACGTTTCGGTCTAACCGATAGCGTTGCGTTTTACCATTTTGAATTTCTCTCACATTTTTCGCATTTTTGCTCATTTAAATTCTTAATTAAAAAGCGATTAAATATATAAAAATATGTTATAGGTACAAATCTGTAAAAAATATATAATTGTTCCTATATTTGAATCACATGCATATTCCCTATTAACTCACTTTATGTAAACCACTCGGCCGAGTGTAAAGTTGACGAATAATAATATGATCACATTCCGTCTTGGTACAGGTTTATAACAAATATTGTTATCATAGAAACAACAATACTAATTGACTGACTTTGGACTTTTATTGTTGACATTATGTATACGTTGTAACCTGATTACAATATCCATATATTTTCAGTGTTGTATTTCAGCCGCTTGAAGTGAACTACATGAATTCCTAAACTATTCATATAAAAGAAAGCCAGATTTATATTAAGAATAAGAATAGTTTATTTCTGCGGTATGATCACAAAGGATTCATAGACCATACACCAGTAGGTATTAAGCATATGTTAAGTTCCTGTATCTCGGAGGACAGCTTCTTCTGTGATCAGTGCAAATGAACATGTATCAGAACATGGGAAAACATTATTTACAGACATGCAACTTATTATACAATCCAATTGCGACGTAACTAGAAATGATTCAATTATTCGGATATTAACAGGGTCCAACGAAAAAAGAAACTGGAACACCCGCTGGCAGCGTACTTGATCAAGCCAGTGCAACGTATCACCAAGTACCAGCTGCTACTCAAAGATCTACAGGCTTGTTGCGCGGAAGGACAGGGCGAAATAAAGGTTAGTTTCCAATATCATTTAGAGCAGGAGGTCATTTCTCACGAAGTGATATAAATATCACAGTAGATAAATATCACAAAATGGCGGATATCGAAGCACCGGACTTTTTGCTATTCTCGCATTATCACCTTCGATATTTATCGAATCCTAGCGATCGTCCTTGGCAGTCGATATTTTACGTGATATTTATAGTCGACATGAGAGACGATATTAATCGATTTTCTATATTACATCCCGTTTTTGAGAATTGGCCCGCTGAGGTGAGTTTTCACTTCACTTCACTTTTAGCAATCCCGGCTCCCCCAGTGATACTTTTATTATCTGCATTAGATCGTTATGAAAAAATGAGTACAAACACAATTCCGAAACATGGAGCATTCTTTTAAATTCCTGGTGGGGCTTTACATATTTTTTTGAGCTTAGTGGAACTTGCTTTCAGAAGGTCATTCTTACCACATCGTTCTACCCATAGAACATATCTACAAGTACAGACATCTTTTCTTATCGTTGAGGTACGTACGCGCGATTAAACCGCTTGATAAGATAAAGATATTACCTATGAAAAACTTAACTTTGACAGCGAATCGAAATTGTTAGCAGAATAACATGTTACATAAACACACAGTGTTGAAAGTGAGTTATTGAATAGTGTTGTGTAATTTTGAAAACAATATAAGCCTGTTTGATCTATCCGTAAGTAAAGTTATGAACGTAAGACGCTGCAGAGGCCTTGTTATTTTACATTTCGTCTCGAATTACACTTGTTTGGTTCCATAAAACATTTTATGAGTAACATTTTAGAAGTAAAATGAAGAGTAAAGTATTTGTAACTATTTTCTTGTGTAAGAAGGTATCTAACTCCTTTGCATTATTAGACAACAAACGTGTAATTTTACCGAAATAATATTTTTCAGTGTTTTGCACAGCAAAGAAATCATTTGTTGATTTATGTAATATTTTACATAAAAAACCTTTTTTTTTCATTTATTTTTCAAAATGAATACCGTTGGTAGTTATTCTTATAGGCCAGACATTTTTATCTTAGCCTCTAATGATGTCTTGTGCATTGTACCGGTGTAAACCCATTACGCTCTATCTGCTCCACATATTTGTTTTCTATTTCAACGTAAATACATAGGTCGGCCGTTGAATATGCTGTAGATTAAACAACTCGTCCAGTGTTAGTAGTAATTAACAATAGATTTACTTAATATTTTCCTCATTAGTGAGTCATTGGTACGCGTGACAGAGTCGCACAGTGGTTCGGGATTCGGAACGACTGGTGGTTTATTCCGCTGGAGTGCAATGTAATAATAAAGTTAATTTATTTCATCTGCTGTGTAATGGTTTCCAAATACGTCGACAGTTTGGTGCTGATAATGTTGAAATATCTTGTAAATCAACGGGGTAATCGTATAGAACCTCTGGTAATTGACGACAAAAACAATGTACGTATTATAAATATGTATTTTTATCAGTATATTTTAGGTATGTGCTTACTAAATGATTTTTACGTTCATGAAGTTTCACAATAGCGTATGTTGAGGACAGGTATTTAGGCGTTTTGTAAAAAAAAATTACTCATTGAAGATATACACGTATATATCTTTAATGAGCAATAAAAAAAATATATATGTATATAGATATATATTTTTAAAACTCATAGGAATGACGTGTCTAACGCGAGAAGTTCGTTTATACTACCTACCGTCGTACAGTATTGATAAAAATCTTTGTTCTCAGGACGGCTTGGAAGTCATGTTATCAGTGCCGAAGAAGGCCAACGATGCGATGCATCTCAGCCTATTGGAAGGCTGCGACGTCCCCACAGATAGTCTGGGAGAAGTCGTTCTACAAGACTCCTTCCACGTGTGGGATCTCAGGCAGATTATTAAAAAAGGTCGTGAAAGGAGAGTGTTCCTATTTGACCTGCATCTATTACTTGCCAAGGAGGTGAAAGATTCACACGGGAAAGCAAAGTATATTTACAAGACTAAATTTATGGTGAGTAGCTACAATTTTTTGTACTGGTTTATAAGCCTCTTTTGTCATAGAAGAGTTCCCCGGTATAATATTGGATGTAGGTACTTATAACCACTAGGTCTACTATACTTTACGTCACTCCCAGGACAATAAACTATTGAAAAGTTAAAACTTTACTTAATTCCTTTTTGTAGTTTTCGTCTTACGCCGCCGAAACAATTAGATATCAAACCCAATCATTCTGGTTTACGAATAAATCGTGGCCCTACTAAACGCCTACGAAAAACGTTAATTACAGTATTTTTCTGGACAGTTCTATTGCTATGCGAGTACATATATGGCTAAGGATATTAACGAACCCTGCTTGTCCTTAGACGGCTGATCTCGGTATCACGGAACACATCGAAGCTGACGAGTGCAAGTTCTCAGTGTGGACGGGCCGCGAGCCTATGGCCAGCGACTGCCGCATTGTCTTGAAGGCACCCTCCCTTGAAGTCAAGCAGACATGGGTTCGTCGACTGCGGGAGGTTATACAGGTAACTTATCACCTACACTACAGCTTTTATTACAGCAGCTTATGGCTGATTTTAGGGACAGCTGAGAATACAACTCCATACCGCTATTGGACTATAGATTTTTATTGTATAAGGAGAACTGATGAGCGAACGGACTATCTGATGGTAACTGGCTACAGTCGCCTATACACATCTCATATCGCTAAAATGTTATTAGAGTGTTTACGACGCGCTGCTTACCTTGAGAACTTGGAATACCTAATGAGCCGGTAATTATGCTGGGTGACTTATTGCTGTTATGCGATAACATTAAGTGAAAAAGTGGTACCTCCCCAGGCTTATTCTGCACAAAGTCATACTATTCGGGATTACTATAAAACAAACACTTATTTAATTCAGATTATAATAGAGACTAGGCATTTGAAAGATTTTGAAATTCACCTTATTGTTCGCTAGAACATTTTCCCATACATTAGTCGGGCATTGAAATGTCAAGCGCATTTGCCACAAACCCTTTGGCTTACTGTTAGTGCTCACATCATAATTCTAGAGAAGAGGGCGCCACTAGTCCGATTTCTGTGATAGGAATCCTATTTGGATATAATACTTTCATAATTCATTCGCCACTGAGAACTACTTTAGTGAATTGGAACAAGGTATAAAATAAGTTTTTCGTTAACGGCAATGTATATGTCATAGACCAAGTGATTAATGGTCGCACTATTTATAATTCCCGGACAGTATGCATAATGACAAGTCTATTTGGGCAATATGTCATAGAAACCTAGTGGATGCGAAACCGACTCGGATATTGTAGGTTATGTTAGGTTGCATTATGACAACCGCTATGCGGGGCTCTTTCGACTAATCTTTGTGCCCCCTTACGACACTTAGACCAGCCATATTTATTATCATATTGCCGCCTCATTTTGGGCATTATTCAAACTGTCTAGCCATTAATAATCTTTTCTTAATACTTGGTCCTTAACATATACACATTTCCTCAAGATGTCCATCCCTCTGCGTCGTATGTCAGTATTTGTGAAATATGTAATTACTACTGGCTAATAATATTATGAAATGTTTGTTTTTAAACTAACTAATGTATTTGTATGCCAGGAAACGTACTTCAGTGGAGTACTTCCTCCACGCAGCCCTGCTCGAGGCCGTCCAACGAGTTCACAGCGGTCCAGCAGGTAAGATATTGTAAAAAAATCAAAAGTCGCGGTCAGAAAGTGTTTACCACCCTTAGGTCTATAATTGCATACACACGTCAGTTTTATAAGGTCGCTGTCTAAATTAGTTAACGATCTTTTAAAGAATCCGTTCGGTAATGATTCGAGCACCGCTTAGACATCCCTATATGATACGTGAAACAAACTTCAGAAGGATAATCCCAAATTTGATAAGATATAGGCATAGATAACTCTACTTTGAAAATCACGTTCAGAGGTGACATAGTTCATAATTATCAAAAACTCGTTAATAATCTTTCCACTAAAAGATAAAATTCTTTTCACAAAATATGACGTGTGCAATAAATGCTGACTATGTCAGAAATAAAAAGCAGTAAAAAGAGACCAAATTACGAAAGTTGTTTGATTGAAAATTTATTTGATTTACTTTTAACCGCTGCAGAAAACTGCAGCGTAAACGTAGCAAGTACACTGATTTTATGTAGACCTATTGCACGCGATATGAAAAATGTATGGAATTGAAAACTGGTGAACACATTCAGGCCGCCCCAGTACCTACTCACGAATGCTTCTCTAACCACGATACTCTCGTTTAATAGTGTTTTTTTCAGTGTTTTTGTAGTTCAAACTAAGGTACTTACCTCTTCGAGATATTTCCTGTACTGTGATTGTATAAAACCTTTGTAGGGTAACAGAAATCCGCGAAAATAAAGGTCTAACGCAGTTACGCTGCACTGCGCGGCGCGGCAGACAGAATAACAAATACAAAAGTGAAACTTGATTCAAAGGATGAAATTCGTTTCTGCACCATATGTAATAGAAAAATTAAACGACATGCATTCTGAAAAGCTCAGAGCAGATGGCGCTTTTATAGTTGGAGGTTTTTCAAATTATGTTAGTTTGTTTGAACTGTTGAAAAAGTGTTCGATGAAATCAATAAAACATGACTCAAAACTTTGCTGTGCTAAGGTGTTTATCTAGATCATTGGTTAGGTTCTTGGCTATGAAAAACCCGAATACAAGCCGACAGAACATGCTCGATATTTCCATACAAATAAGTACTAGCTGTCACCATTTGATCTCCAGGAATGGTGAATATGCCCTCTCGTTGTGCTAAGGCTCGAATTTAATCTTGTATTTATTATCTGTGTAGACTAATTAGAGTAATTTTACAGGGACCTGGAAGATACATTGTTGGATGAAACTACAGAGAACTTAGACAGGAACTCTTTGGCGTCTTTCGGAAGCGGGAACACTACCGATTCGGATAAGGTGAGTGAAAGTTTACTACGACTAGTAATTTGCAATAGAATTTGTCTAAAGGCGTTTATGCATTTTCGAACGTCACCAGCGCGTGATTTGGTCTACAACTATACAAAACAGTTTTTCTTCTACGATGTTGTCATTTTTAGGAAGTGGTTGTAATGAAACCAAGCGGTTGTATGTGATACGCAACAACTGCGTTTGCCTGTGCGTACCACTACCGAATATCGAACACTGTGCATCGAACATCGATAAATATGTTTGATCGATATTCATATTCGCAATGTCCGTATTCGAAAGTGAGTACATGCCTTAACATTTTTAGAACTACGTTTTTATATAAACAATCCAAGTGATTGTCCCTTTTTTAACTATTTTGTTCGTTCGTCTTATCTATATTATCGCTAATATTTTTTGTTCGTAGCATGAATCAAATTATTTCAAATATGATATTTTTAATTATCCTTACAATTTACATGTATTTCAGAAAATAAAAACTTTGGCAATGTCGATTAGAACGGTTCGTCGATTTTTTAACATAGTTTTTTTTTAATTCTATTCCTGATGATTCGAAATTCAAGTATGCAAACAAATTTTTTTCGATAAATAATATTCATCTAAATCACACAGTGAAGAAAAATTTAATGCATTTTCGGTTTTTTCTAAAGTCAATCTCATTTACCAACATCAATTGAACATATTTCCGTAACTGCTATAGGTATAGTTAGTACCTTTAAAAAAACTCCGAAATACGTCGTACGGTATCCGAAGAGGCGTTGGATGACGGACTAGATACCCAATACCAGAAATCGGGTATAGAGCAAAACGCCATCTGTTGTTAAACTAAGACACTCTTATATGTTCAGTGTACGAGTGCTCTTCAATTATCTCTTGTCGTAGATATTTGTGCTACCCATGTGGTGCGATAGAGGTCGCTACGTTGTCGCAAATGTTCTTCTTCCCCTTCAAAATAAGGCTTTTGGCAAAATACGAGAAAAATAAAAAAATAAACTTGAAAACAAACCAATAATGATTGTCGATAGCTTGAAAAAATATTAATACATATTAATTACAGCCATTGTACAATGAGTTTTTAGTTGTTGATACGAGCGTAGCTAGTTTTACAGTGACTTATTACGACCATGAAATACCTAAATAATGGAAAATACAAACTATTGTGAAGTGTCCAACACGACATGACAGCTCGTCAAAACCCCGTCCGTCGATAACAGTCCAAGTTGTGGTCGGCATTAATAAATTTTTTTTTATTTACGTGACATTTTTTCATAATCTACTAATTTTGTATCAAATTTCATGAAACTATTAATAATTTTACGTTGTACTTAATTGAGTTGACGGTATCGTAATGTAGGTTCGAGGTGGCGTAATTAATATTACGACACCGCGCCGTTCATTACGTAACGACCCTTAGGAATTAAGTAGTTTGTGTTGCTGATTCTGGTTTCATATTGAACAAATTATCAAATGGGAGTAAAAAACATTATTACTCTACATTCAATACTCTACATTGTAAAACAAAAACTTTAAAAGGGATATAAAGGGGTACGAATTCACTGACCAGCGCGCACTCTCATTTTTCTTGACACGGGAATGACAACCTTATCTTGATATTTCAAGTATTTTATTTTTACTGGAATGAGTAATGGTTTCTCAATCTGTCACTGCCGTCGATCATTATAATAAGGGAACGGCTGAATCTAACCTAGAATTTTCCGTTGGAAATAAAAGAATATGTACATGATTCCTTCCTTTGTTTATCCTAAACACATATCGGTAAACGCATTATCGTCCGCTTTTAGTATTTTGAAGTTTTTCGGAAATTTATACATATCTAACCAAAAAAACATATGACAATATTTAGATCAATTTTCATAATTAAAATGCGTGGTTCCTCGAAATTAGCTTTAAATTTGACAGTTATTTGTGACAAAAATATAAACTTTAATTCATTAATATACTTAATTTGATAAGGTTAGGTTAGATACGGTAGTTTAACTAAATAGAAGTTTAATCAGTCTCACGTTACTGAAGCCCAATTCCACAGTTTTACAACGTTTGTCGTTCATTTTCAATTAATTTACGATTACGTTTTCGTATTAATCCAACTTTTACTACTAATCGTATTCTGCTAACACCACGCTAACACACAAGAGCGGACCGATCGATTGTTGGCTTGACTAAAGCCTAACGCGAACGGTTCGTGAACTTGCATACGAAAAACGTCAAATTGCTGCAATTGAGTTAATACTGAAATTACGTTGCATTAGTAAAATAGGGCCCAAGGTTTAATGTTCTCCTTTGTTATTCGAAAAAGTCTTTCAGTCCTATAAAATCATGTCGTACGCTGCCATTATAATAATTTATCTGTCAATTTCTGATATGTGAAATGTTTTCTTTCTTGTCGTTAGTAAAGTAAAGTAAAATACACTGTATTGCACAAATATAAAACAACAAACATGAGATAGAAAAGGAAATAGTGAAGTACAATTTAGGCGGCCTTATCACTAAGAGCGATCTCTTCCAGGCAACCTTCGGACAGAGGAAATGATTTCGAGAAAGAGGTAATAGGTGTGCAACCATTATGGAAAACGTTATATAAGATAATTTTATTTACAACAATAACATATAAATACCAAGGTAGTTAATTACCATACTATACTTACTAAGTACATAAAATAAATAGGCAGATATATATGTATACTTAAATAGATAATGATAAACATATATAAAATAATACATAGACTACATAAACTAAAATATATAATGAGTACATAACAAACAGGATTGTCGTATTGTATTTGGCCACCCTGTTGTTACCTCTGTCAATACTTTTGACAACAGTTTAATGTGCTCTCCGAGGCATGGAGAGACTCAGAAGAAAATGTGCCACTAGTGGTCACCCATCCTGGTTCCGACCGCGCCCAACCTTGCCTAACTTTCTGACCATGCTCGCAACTAGGCTACGAGCCCTTCATATCTGAAACGCACTCGAGATACAGAATTTGAGTAGATGGTACAGACGGTACATAACAACAATTTATCCAATATCGTGTGGTTCCACTGTACCTAGAGTACTCAATATCGGAAATGACGCAAGTATTGAGTCATACATAAGCTACAAGAATTCCCCGTAAACATTTACGACTAAATTAGTCATTTTCGGATACACGGAGAAGCGTATCTGTACTGTGCTTAAGGGTCCTCCGGTCAGGGAAAGTAGCAAGCGGACAATCCGCGACAAAATGATGGATGAAATATGATTGAATATACTAATGTAACTGCATTAAATGTTATAGAACTAGATACTTATGTTTATTTAAATTCGTTATCTTTGTTGCTTTACCATAACCCGGAGACATACCTACCTCGTAAATCCTCATTTAACTTAAAATGTTCGATCACCTATCCCAAATGATCTAAAATAGTATTTGGATAATCGCTTTATATAATTAATATTACGTATTTGTTTCAGCAAAATAGACACTATGTAGTATTTGTAGGTACTCTACCCATTTTTTCTCTCAAATAAAAGCAATCCAGTAATAGTGCGAGCAAGGTACGCATATATTGTTTGCATTGACATATGATCCTTCGCCCTTGAAAGTTGTGATCTGTTTCGCTTGCCACTAACCGCAAGTGAAGCGGGCGCCGCCGCCGTCTGTGACTGCGGCAGGCTCTCGCTCGTGCAGATCAGCCGCGTCCTTCGCGTGGCTCTGCGGTGGGAGCATTCGTAGAATAAATTCGGGAAATGTAGCTCGATACGGAGGCTGCGTAGTGAGCGAGAGTGCGAGAGCGAGCGACCGCCGTGTGAGGGCGGCGGGTGGCGGGAAGCGCGCGGCGGCAGTGGCGATAGCGCCGCGCGACCGTACGGAGGCGGCGGTGTGCGACACGCTGTCCGCCCGCCCTCGCGCCCGGCGCCCGGCACCCGCGCGTGCCGTGCCGGCGCGATGGCCACCACCCCGCCACCGCCGGCTATCAAACAACACAAGAGCCGCCGCAAGATTTCCCTGCCGTGGTTCAGGCAAAGCTCCGTGAGCGCGCCTCATGCGGCACTCTCTCGGCAGCACACCATCGACACGCCGAGTTCGTTTCATGCACGCCTGCTTAAAAGCAACCGGCAACGACAGGTGAATGCAACGCACCTCCACTGATGCACTCCTCCCCCGGCTGGCTGAGGCAATGCCACTCTCGCGCGCTTGAAAGTTGTTACATGCAGTGCTGCGCCGCCGCCGCGCCGTACAAACAGTTTAAAAAAAATCCGCATTTATGAATTATATATCATTAAATCAACAGCGTTTTATTGTTATGTTTTGCCGTTTGTTTATTTTTCACCGTTTTAATATACCCTTCGGATAGTGTGACATTTGTAAACAAAACATTATCATACTACCATTACAAAACCGAATAGTACATTCATTGTTTAGTTTTAAACAAACACATGAAATAATTCATAAGACTTAAAAGGTAAATATATTGTGTTTTATGTATTTGAATAAGAAATCAGAAAATATTAAATGCTACTTAGATAGGTTTCATGGAAAAATAATTAAATAGAATCTGCTTCTAATGATGGATGGCGAATGAAAGCTATTTTAAATAATATATATGGTATGTTTTGGTTGATTTTTAAAAGAATGAATGGGACGAGAAGAAATTTGTTAACCTTGGAATGTCCTTTTACAATCCCCATAAAGTCGTTCGGAAACATAGGTATTTAAGGTCAAATAAACTGTTTACGCTCGGTAAATTGTAGTTAAGTAAACTGCGTTTCGTAGTTTGATTGAGGCTATACGTATGTTTATGTTAGTATTAGTATCCAGTTTGTATTACTGAACAATGACGATAATAATTCAATAGCTAGAAAAACCATTAACCATTATAACATGGCATACAAAACCGCAAGTCAGCTTACGTGACACCGAAACTTTTAACAACGAAAGTCAATTTGCGGGATATAGTAATTATGTTATTTTCATATTAATTAATGAATATTTGTCAGACAGATAATAGGCATATAATAGGCTGGCTAAAAAAACTCTTATCCTATGAGTCACATATTAATCGCTTATGTGTCCATGGCGGGTCTTTAACTGCAAATGAACAAAAGATGGCTTCCAAACATGTTAATGACGTAGAAAACCTTTGAGTAATATATTTTTATAAAGTTTTCAAAATACGTTTCAGAAAACTGTAGGAAAGAAAGTATAATGGGCACTTTTAGTCCAAGACCAAAGTCCGCGGCCACTTCAGGAACCTAGCTTAAACTAAAGCTAGGCCAAGACCCAGATTAATAAAACTATATCTATTCTTTCCCACAAATCGATATTTTTCTCTGCTAGATTCACCCTGAAAGAAAATCCTCCCCGTAATATAAATATATTTTAATTTTTCCAAATACTTTTTTACCTTTCTGCACTAAAACCACCTCTACTCTGCTTCAAACTACCCTGCTCCGCCTCCTTATAATCTAATGTCTTGGCCTACCTAAAAATTAACTCAGATAAATACTCTTTCATGTAAAAACAAACCCGCATCGATTTAACCTTAGTTTTCATACAATGTTTAATTATAGACTAACAAAATAATGATTATAGAAAGGTAATATTATGAAACCAGTTTTGACCCCTAGCTCCTGATCTACATGAATGAAGACTTTTCAGTTACACAGGCTCAGCCCAGGCACAGCCTGTGTAACTGATGAGTGATAACCAAGATATGAATAACCTGACAATTTCTTATTAGTTTCTACTAAAGCAAACAAGACCTAGACCTAGACTTAGACCAAGATCTAAACTAAGAACTAGTCCAAGATCCAGACCAAATTGCTTCTAGCCAGTCTTTCTTATTATCGTCGTCTTATTCCCGATTCAGTAAGGCATATTGTAAATAACCATTCCGCCTTTCTGAAAGAAATCGTCCCTGTAATACAGATAATTATTTTTTTATATCTAAAATAATCACCGATCAGTTTGATTTTAACACGGTTAATGTAGGTCTAACTTACCTTCATGAATTAGTTATTTTTAATCATGAATCGATAACGGTTATGATTTTATGACCGATGAAAATTTTAAATAAAATAAATTATTAATTTATTTCGTAAAAATTTAAACATTACAATTATTAACAATCAACTTTGGATCCCGCAGCACCTAGGTATGAGCTGTGTCTCGAGAGCCACTACTAGCAAAGGTAAACAGTTTACAATTCTCTAGTGGAAGTAACAGTTAGTGTAAGTAACGGAAGTACTGCTCACCACCTTCATCAAACTTAATTACTTTTGTTTATTTATTTTAATTTTATATTTGTTTGAAATTATTATCATTTTTATCTTCTTTTAAAAATTCTTTCTTTCTTTCTTTAAGAAATCCAAATTGAGGTTTAATATTTGTGAATGTTAACTTAAAACATATATACATATTTAAAATATAGTACGAAATATTATATCAGCCCAGTTATGCTTTAGGAGAAAATTTGGGTAGTCAGCACAGTATTCGGAGAATATCCTCAATAGCCTCGTACTTCAAACACCATTGCTTCACCATTGCTTTAACAGGGAAGCGAGTCATGTTATTTATAAAAATATTTAATTATTTGGAAAGCACGCGAAAAAATTTGTTACAATTTGCGATTTAGGTGTCACCCAGATACCCTCTTTCATGCTGCGGTAGTTTTAGTCCAGTAGTCAATATTCCGAAAAAATATCGAAAATGTACCTACTTTGAACAGTCATAAAATCAATTATGGTAGATTTAGAAAGCCTTTTTGGTGGTCTCTCAACCTATGCCAAAAACTTCCTGGAATTCATCGGCGACTTACCCATGATACTACTGGTAGTTCCACGGGTAAGTCGTCGTAGTAACGAAGCAGTATGATTTTGAAAATCGGATTTTTTTGAAATTTTGAGGGTTAATGTCTCCCGCGTCTGTCTAGGTCCGCGCTGTTCGACCAAGTTTTTCGGAAAGCTCTCATCGAGCTCTATCGTCATAAACCGGGGTGGTGGTAAATAATAGTTAGGAATACGTGTGCACGGGATGAAGTACTAAAGGTACTTCACTTATTATCTATATTCGAGATTTAAAAAAAAATGTTTCTTTGTTTGTACTCTATGCATTCCTATATCATTCATCTGATTGCGATGAAACTTTGGTAAGTTGTTGTGCGCACGCCCGGGAAGGTTTCTGAGTAAAAAAAAACACAAGGCGAGCGAAGTTCCCGCCGCAGCTAGTTGTCTTATAAAAAAATACGACGCGATGAAACTCCTTTTTCGTAGTTAAATAATACAAATCGTGTAAGTTTATCTTTATTCTCTTGCCCCTAAAACCAAATATCAACGTTAAAATTTTGTAAAATTGTATTTTATTTGTAGTCTCGTACAAATAAAGAGGATCAATGTAAATCCTCGACGTGACATAGGTACCATTGTGTAGATTCAATTACCTTATCGATGTAAATAATATTTTTGTACCCCATCGAGTACACCCATTCAAATAGATGACAAATACATTTTAAAAAAACCTCATCGAAAATAAATGACGCAAAAATTTGGCAATTTATACCACTTTTGTTACCTCAAAAACGCTGAAAAACGCTACTTAGGAACTCGGAAATTGCCTACAATATTGGTCATATCCTGTTTAAACACCAAATACTAAATACGTGTTAAATCTGTAATAGTTTGTGTAGGTAAGTTAACAAATTATATAGCGAGGCCCTACTCGTACTTGGCCTGTTTTTTAACCCCCGACCGATCGAGGGAGTGTTATAAACTTATAAGTTTGACACGTTTGTCTGTATGTTTGTCTGTTTGTGTGTATGGCTGTAGCTTCATAACTTGACAACGGATGGTCCGATTTGGACCAGTTTTTTTTTATCTAATAGAGAATTTTGTCGAGAGTGTTCTTAACCATGTCTAATAAAAATTGGATCAGTGGTTTCCAAGATCTTGGAGTATATTTGATAGGTAGATGGTTCGAGTTTGAGCTCATATGTTTAGGATCATGGGGCCATTCTCACATCTTCGATCTCAATGACCGGATGATGACCAATAAAAAGTAAAGGGACTGAAGTCCGGGGTTCTTTAATTTTAAATTTAGAGTTATTGTCATAAATCATAATAGAGACAATGACAATGTGACCTGAGATCTGAATCTAAACCTTTGTGATCATAACATCGTGTTCCACTCCGACCAACAGAACCGGATTAACTACGTTGTAGTTAGGCAGTCTTGCGCGTACAATGAACTGTTAATTATTAATAATAACCAGAGGTAAAATTTTGTATAAAGTGGCATATAAAGCGTAGACAATTCGCGAAATAATCCAGGGTTAAATGTTCGCGCAAATGGATCTCAATGTTTAAAATATTTGAATTTGATATATCAGACGCACGCTAGAGTATTTTCACGCAAAACATTTTTGAGCATACCCATAAAACAATTCGTCAAGTAATTTTATTTTGTCATTATTAAAATTGTCATTCCACAGAAAATATTTGCCTATTCTGAATCATTATTTTGCGAATGTTATCAATTATGTTCGTGAGCACCAGGAATACTATAAAAATAGTAAAATGGTATCTTATTTAGTATTTACAGTTATTTAGGCCGATTTTTGTTGCATAAGTACATACATACATTTATTACGTTACATACATTGTGAACACGTATTTTAACTTTACTGTCTCTCTTTATAAGTCCTTCAACGTAAGTGCTCCCCATGAAAGTCCCATAAAAAGGAAATTCCATTCTTTCTTGTCTTTGATCGAATGTCTGAGCATAGGAGTGTATGTACGTAAAGTACACCTACGCATTGTACCTACATTGTTAGGCTAAGATATTATTGTAAAGTGTGAAATTATATTTACGAAAATTCCGTGTTATCGCAAAAGGGATTTGAACCGGCGCGGCGAATAGCCTATCGGGGACTAAGCGAATTCATAGAGCTAAATATAGTTGTTTCTCATATTATATTATTATTAATGGAATAGTCCACATGGAATTAATATAAGCAGAGTTTGGACGAGGACTAAACATCAGCACTCCATCTGACGATGAAGCCTCGACCCATTTCCACAGTTTTTTTTATTATATAAGGAGAGCAGACCAGCAACCGGGCCACCTGATGTTAAGTGGTCACTGTTGCCCGTAGACATTATTTTAAATTTACGTCTAAACCTGCGTATGACCTCAAACTCAACTGGTGGTAAGTGACGATGAGGTCGAAGTTGAAGCACACACATTTCACCTCGCTATAATGTTATTAAAGGATTTTCGATGCGTTGCTAACCTTGAGAACTCTTGAGAACTTAGATGGAGTGCCTCATGTGTCGGTAAATACTCTGGCTCACATACCATTCAAACCGAAGCATTGCTTCTTTGCGGCAAATAGGTAAAAGCGTGGTACCACCCCAGGCTGACTCTGCACAGAGTCATACGACCTTCAAACATACGTGTGTAGCATTATTAATAAGGAAAATAAGCTATTATTAAGAATTATTTTGTTTCTTTTTCATATATGCCCTGGTAAAGGTTGCCCTTGGATTTTTGTTTGACAGGTCGTAATTAAGGGTCCTGTCCCATGAGGCAAGGTTAAGGCAGGTATTAGATCTCATCAATGCAAATATTCTATTAATTCATTCTACTTTAGATGAGAGAAAAGACAATTGTGTTAAATCTCAATTCCCGTAAGCTCTGATTTTATTTGAATAGAAATTCTACGCTTCTTAAGTCTCGCGGCATCATTGTGCACTTTAGAAGAAATCTTTCAAAAGTGACTTTGCGGAAGTTGTTACAAAACGGAAGCCGAGTTCTGAACCAGTTCAAGGTTATCTTTTTTATAATGTAGGTAAGCACAGACACCAGAACCAAACTTCATTAACGATCAGCCTTTAATCTAATTAATTTTAATTTCTTTTATTTAATCTTTTTTTATCCGTCGCTAATCTCTTTAATGTCCAATTAACTTTAGAGGTTGCCTGGAAGAGATCGCTTTAAGCTATAAGGCCGCCTTTGTACATATCGTGTTATTATTCCTGTTGTTTTTACTTTTCCTGATTTTGTGTACAATAAAGTGTTTATATCTGTCTATCTATCTTTGTCACATAAATGACATAGCTTATGGTAAAACTTTAAGCAAGCTTTAATTTCGACTCTCATTAAAACGGCATATGACGTTGGACATTGAGTTTACTTGTTCCGTATTGCTTTGAAATCAACAAGTGCACAGAGCTTGTGCACCTTTTCCATTCGTGAAACACTAATTGACTTTGCCATAATTAAAATGTTTCGCGGCGTGTGTCTGACAAGAGACTTAAAGCTCTACCCTACCTACCATTAAGGGAGGACAGGAACTCGTGTACAAATTCCTCAGTCCCCTTACAATTAATGTGAGGGGACTGATAATTTTACGGTAGACAATTCTACAAAGTAAATAAATTTATAAATGAATATTTAAATTCATTTCTCCATTTTGGACGTATTGACGACGTTACTAACGTGTTCGCTGACAGTGAACAAATACGAGTATAACTTACTTATTTCAGTTTCATGAGTTCATATGTTTAGAAAGAAAATAATGCAAATAATATTATATTCATTTGAACGCCAAAAATATGGATAAGTTCCTACTTAAAACTGTAGTTCTGAAGTGCTATATTCGTGTTACCTACTTACAATATGCTTTTAATTTAAACTGGAAATTCGTTATTGACTTTCAAATTCGCCCTTCAACTAAATATCGTTTTCGTCCAATTTTATGACGTGCGAGGGAGATTCATACCTCTGAATTGAGTAATCGATGTCCATGGCGATATTTTCATCAAAGTGCTCATATATAACGCAGCTATCTAAAACTATCAGTAATATTTTTATATGTATTCCCTTATCAGTATTATGTATTGTTGTTGGCGGTGGATCTTATCTTATATCAGCAAATTCGCTTATCCAAACATATACGTCAGTGTGCCCTTTAGAGTCAATAGACTCGTCTATGTAGAGTGAAACATATGTATATTCAAACCTACTTATATATTTTTTAATCTACTTTTCGAGCTTTTTAGATCCAAGAATAACCAAAATATTTGGGCATAAATAATTTTTATTTCATAACTTTCAACATATTTTTTATAAACAGATAAACAAACAGATTAGGGAAATTATTTCTTTTATTAGCACAAAAAGTTTACTACTCCTAGCGCTATGTGTATATGCCGCAATTAGTATAGCATTACTTCATTAAATTTTCAAAAGTTGTTAACTTCTACATAGTATAAACCGTACCCTTACCGTGTGTATCTACACATGAAAACCATCCAATATCATAACGTAAATGAATGAAATGTGCACGGATGCATCCTGCGGTCTCTATGCTCGAATTGAAACTGGGACATCGTATCAACATATTTTGAGGTGTGTGTTTGTTCGCAGGCTGGACCAGAAATGACCTGGGTAGTAGCCGAGCACAGGGCGACCGGTGCCGGTGAACTATCAGTTACTAAAGGTCAGCAAGTGGAAGTGATCGAGTCCTGGCAAGGCCGACCTGACTGGTGGGTCGTAAGGGTACCTGGCGAGCCTCCTCAAGAAGGGGCGGTGCCAGGTCAAGTCCTGAAACCCCAGCCTCAACATCATCCCCAGCAGAAAACCTCACCTTCGAGACGACCGTTAAGTCAGCCTTGCGAAGAAGTAATAGGTAAGTGATAAACACATTTTAATGGGGTAGTTAACTCATATTAAGTTGTAGATATTCATTAATCAAATTGAATCCAGAAAAGGGTGGTAGTGCCCCTATTTTTCTGTTCGACTTGGCGGGGGCACTGCCGTCTTTCCAGATACAGAATTTCAGAAAATAATTTATGAAGAAAGAAACAGAATCGGTTCGAAATTTCTAAGTTACAACTAGTTTATATGAGGGTGAGTTATCTATAGACATGTCCTATTTCTAACAAGCAAAATTAATAAAACGAACATTATATAGTATTCTTATTCTTATTTTGCCTATACAGTTTAAAGTAATCAATCTTTTTGTATAAAGTTTGACATAATACGGTTAAGAGTAAAATCCCTCTTATTTATGGATATTTTTAGAAACTCGAGGTCTATTCAACTGCTTTGTAGGGTTTCATAGCTGAAGGATGCTCGACAGCGGGCTCGTAACGAACGGTAAATACAGGCCCGATTGGCCGAGTGCTTTCGATACTCGTCCCGCCGCCGCCACTCGTTGTAGTCTAACTAAGGCGCTTTATTTGTAGGCGCTCTTTGGAACTTCAGAGTAATTGCGAGAGGAGAAACTCGGATAGTTTCTCATCGGAAAACTGAACTTCAATTTACGATGTAAAAGGATAACTTTTGTGTTTGATGTAATATCCGTTGGATAAGGTATTGTAATTTAGCTTGAGTACGTTTTTGGATCATGACTCGTGTCATGACAGGCATGAGGTCTTCGTCGTAGGAAATGTTTTGCCTTGAAACGAGTGATAATAATCTAGCTAAGTATTTCAGTATTTATATCAGTATATACAAGTTGTTCCTTTGGTTATGCATTAACTTCGACACTGTATTCAGAACATTGAAGTAGTTATTTTCCGTATTGACACATATTTTTATTTTAATATAAAAAATATTTTTATTTTCATACAAACTAAATGCCTTGCCTTAAATTACCTAGTATGCCATACTCTTTGTCCGTGCTGGCAACGTCGCATTTTGATTAATTTGAACTTGACAATCGTGACATAAGTTATTAATGACATGTGCAAACGAAAGGCAAATAGTTATTGTTTTGTTTCAGGTTTTCTTACGGGGACAAGTAAAGACCCTTACTTATTGTATAACTCAATAAAATAACATAGCAAGTATCTCAAAAACGAAGCGTTTACGAGGATCACTTCTATTGTCAAATATATTATGTAAAATCTACAGAAGTGTTTGGTGAAGTAAATGCATATCCTCAGGAACACCTTGGATATTATATCAGTATTTGCCCAAGAAATTTATTTAATATTTCTATTGGATCGAATGAAATATCAGTTTGCTTGTGGGTATACACTTTATTGTACTAGAAATACTTACATATAGAAAAAACCTATTCTAGATATTAAATAAACTTACGCAAAGGCGGGCTTGTCCCGTTTAAGATCTCTTCCAGTCCTTTGACCTTTCAATAGGGTAAAGTAAATCGTGGTAGGTCAACAGTGAAACAGTATTGGCGATATATTCTGCACGCTTGCATTTTTCCCGTTTTTTTTCTGCTCAAAATAATCTAATTAGTAGAAATATCAAACGAGTTTTCTTTATCCTATTTGTAGCGCTATAAAAATCGCCAATAGCTTTCTCCAGATACTAAATAAAGTCTGCGCGAAATTTCATCCTGAGTGCTACGAACCAATACACTTTCGTATCTACTCTATAATAAGATCTTCTCTGTCTGCCTCTTCAATACTTCTAACTTCCTTCAAATTAATTGGGAGTATGACAAGATATGAATTACTTTATATCAACGCCAATCATCGTTTATTAATGAAGGGCAAACTGAACATATAGTTTCCATATTACGAGTGCGTGGAGGCTGAGGTTCCGATGTAAGTAGTTAATAGAAATAGACAAACAAAATGGCATCAAACCACCGTTCCTATTATCAATCACTACGGTTGACGATTGATATGGGTGAGCTCCCGAAACAAAACGTAATTACATAAAAGTGTCGAGTGGGCCAAGCGGTAGTGTTCTTTGCTATTTGTACCATAGAATATTATAATAATAGTTCTGTAAGATTTGTAATTTGTCCTAAGTTTGGATGCGTGTTCCTAGAAATACAGTGATGTATGATTACACACATACAGCTGTACTATTTGGTTCGACTATTTTCTAACGTGGATCTAACGCGCGGTGAGCTTATTAAAAACGTGGCGCACTCGGGTACGTATGTGAATGTGATGCCGTATGTACGATGCGCATTAATGAATCTTGACCTTCAAGATCAGTTAAGACAGTATTGTCAGTATTGGAATAGATACTCGTATCAGTTAATATTAGTTTGAATATAGCGTAAATAATATTCAATTATTATCCTACGAGTTGAAAGCCATGGCGCTGTTTCGACTCCCATCCACTTATCCATCCAACCACAGCTGTTATTAAATTATTAAAAAAAGCTCGTCTATCTGCCCTGTTGCCCGCCTATCTGACTCACTCGTTTTTTTACTCATTTTATGTAAAACGATTAATTAGGTGTATAAATACACGGAAAACTGTCTTCTCAAAGTACCCACGTACTCGTACGTAACATAACACACCCGAAACACTACCAGACGTTCAACCAATTGCATCGCTTGTTAGTTTACCGTTTGTTACTCCGAACATAAGAGCGTAATTGTTTCCGTCGCTCTTTGATCTGGGTCAGAGTGGGTTGTCGAATAGTTAGTTACCAATTTATTCACTCACATATACGCAATGTATGTAAACCCACTTTTATTGTCTTTTTTCGAGGCACTGTAGTTGTTAATTATATCGTTTTTTTAACCCCCGATCAAAAGGAGTGTTATCAGTTTGACGCGTTTGTCTGTGGTACATAACTCAACAACCGATTATTCGATTTTTACGCGTTTTTATTTATTTAACAGACAAGTTTGTCGAGATTATTCTTAGCCATGTCTTAATTAGTATCTTTGATGTCATTATGGGATCTCTGCAACGGTAACAGTTAGGGACACGAATTTTGTGCCTTTCCCACATCTGAAACCTTGACGACCTGACGATGACCAGAATAAAGTAGAGGGGATGTTTCGGCAGTGTTTATAGAAGACTATTTACTAAGCCACCAGGTGAGATTAAAATCAAACACGGGTTTAGTCGTAAATAAAATAAAAATACAGTCATCCATACAAACTATACCATAAAAACATATCGCCCTGGCTTGATAGAAAATCTAGCCGGCAAATGTTCTTTGTACGCCAGCCTATAAACCAACAAAATGGCTGCAAAATATTTTTTATGCGCAGATATATTCTTTATAAAATATTTAATTGTGGTATGATATCCCATGGCGTTTGTTTATTTTGTTTTTATATTTTTGCATCATATTTGTATCATCAAATATACTTTATAAATAAACTTTTGTGCTGCAAAAATTTAATCTGACGAAAAGAGCTCCAATATTTAAAACCACACATCTGAAACCTTAGGGCCTGATGATAACTAGAAAGAACTAAGGGAATAGCGCTATGTCGAGGATATTTTAAATTTTAAATTTAGTTTTGCATAATAACTCCGTTTATAGAAAGTCTGTGCCTGGAACACTGTAAAGGTATCTCCTTTACCCCCACCTGAGCCCGTCGTTGTCCCGGACTGCAATTTCCTCTCCCGATTTTACAGAGAAAGGAGAATAATTGGTTGTCAGTTTCAGTGAGTCGTATGTAATGAACTAGTTACGTAGTAACTGTTTGTTTAACCTGTGTAGAAACTTTACAATTTCCTGGTAAAAATCCACCTTCACAATAAAATTGAAAATGTAAGCAGTAGTCAGCTAGGGAGAAATATTAACAAATATGTCAAGAAAGTAAAGAAATTTTTAACCGAGATCAAAAAAGGATTTACAGACTTCATAAAATAATTATAGAGATCAAATCTGGTAGTGCAACGCGTTGTACGTTGTTACGACCGACTCCAAATAATTATAGGTACACCTCATCATCATCATCAGCCTATTAATGTCCCCACTATTGAGGCAGAGGCCTCCCTTGCACAAGGGGGTACGGGCCGTGATTTACCGAGCGGGCCCAATGCTAATTGGCGAATTACAAACGCCTTCGGAAACTTTTAATTTCCTTAGACATGCTGGTTTTCTCACGATGTTTTTCTTCACCACGTAAATGTACACAAGTCTTCAAAAAAGTCCGAAAAACTCATTGGTAGCATGGTTTCGAATCCGGACCTTCCGCATGGGAGTCCGGTATCCTAACCACAAGGGCACCGACGCTCCTAGGTACACCTAGGTTTCACTTATTTGTATTATAATTATTTCATACTTTTTAGTTATTTGAAGGCGGTTTATATTGTGTTAAAAAAAATATTCTACAATGTTTAGTGTTCATGATGGGTCTGGTGTTGGCAGAGGGGAAGTAGGGCGTGGCCTTTCAGAATGGTTCACATTATGACAAGAGGACGAGATTCACAATTCGACTACTTTTTTTAAATGTATTTACTGCATATCTTCGGAATTTGCGAACCGATTTTGATGATTATTTTTTTAGAGACAAGGGTATACCTTCAGAGTGGTCCGATAAAATTTTGGTTAAGATTTGAAGATGCACAGCAGAAATCCTCAGCGGATGACAGCAAATCACTTGTAATTAGACAATTGTGAATCTTTCTGAAGGCCCACCGAGAGACGCGAAGAGCCCTCCTATCCCTCCACCAACACCAGATCCCCATCATTAACACTAAAAATTGTGAAATAAAAAAATAATAAAATAAAAATAAAAACCGCCTTCAATTCACCAAAAAGTTAGAAATAATTATAATACATAAATGAAACCTAGGTGTACCTATAATTATTTGGAGTTGCGTCGCACTGCGCGGCGAATGGCGGCGGCGAGCCTTAAACCAAGCAGGTTAAATTAATCTGGCAGGAACATCTGATTTGAAGGCGTTTTTTTGTTTTGTATTAAAATAATTTTAATCGTTTATTTATTATATTAGTTGCGTTATATACATCATGTATGTCAGATCTGTAACATTTTTTTGGTTGGCACAACTGTCAAAATTTACGCTTTGGACTTCATTTACTGTTGTTTTTCTTTTCGAACGAATATTTTGGTGAAAATGATTAAATTGATGGGTAACCCTCAATTGGAGACCCGAACATCGTTAAGCTCGCTGATCTATTCATTTCTTCACAAGAGAAAGCGATGTTCGTAGTAAGAGGAATTCCCAAGGGAATTGAACCAAGGGTGAATTAAGAAATAAAAAATTAACCTATTTTCGTAGGCGAGATTGTGGGCGCAGTTATTTTATTCAACAGAGAATTATGTCGAGCATATTTTTAACCATGTCTGATGAAAAGTGGTTTCCAAGATTTTAGAGTATCTTTGATGTCAGAGGAGATATCTGGAACGCTAATAGTTTGAGCTAGTTTTAGCTTTAAGCCTTAAATGTTTAGGACCATGAATGAAATTTCCAAATCAGAAACCCTGAGGACCTGATAATGACTAGGAAAAGCAGATCTTCACAATGGTAAGCCGGGGGATTCATACATAAAATAAAATTTGAGAGTTATTAAGTAGAGGAGTTGAAATAATTAAATTGTTTAGACCCACTCCTACGAAGTAACGGGCACAGGTAGTTCTTAACATCATCCACCCTCAACTGTCGTTATAAAGTGAAACATAAAATAAAATAAAATCAAAAAGATTATTGCACGCTTATCAAATTGAATAGATTTCAACAAGTACTTACCTACTGCTCTATCGACTGGTCGAGTGTTCTTCCCACCTGGGCGCAGCCTCGTTATCGCTTCCCCGCTTGTCCTAATCTATTATTTAGATATATTTAGATTTTCCAACCAACACAGTATGAAATAGGCAGCTCACTATAGTTACTCTACTAGTCGTTTAGGGCGAAAGTCGATAATGATGAATCGAGGAGGATTACTACGTACGAGTACATGCATAAGGGAACGAAAACAGAATACTAATCACTACTAGCCCTCGGAGAGCTTTTCGTTATTTGCGCTTAAGACCGGCACACCAGGGTACTTTCGGTTATGGAAAATCTCAGCTTAATGGGAATACGGATTATAGAAAATTTCTGGCTACAGCTACGTCAGCTCACAGCTCAACTGGATTTAATTAATAAGCTTTGCGAGGTGTTCATTAGGGAGGGTATATACAGACTACTGATAACGTTATTCCTTGTTTATTTATATTTTATTCAAGCTCGTATTTGACCTCATTTTTAACTTATGGTCTCAAGTTACTAAATGTTGGGATAAGTTACCGGGTATTTGCGTTTAAAAATACATTTAAGTGTATTTTACACAGTAAGTGTATTATTTAATGCAAACTTTATTAGGCTAGGCCGTGTCATATAGGGTTTCTCTAATTTCGCTTAAGCTCTCCTTCAAGACTTGTTTTTCGGCTCTATCTTTTATAATTCTAATAAATCTTGACAAAAAAATGTGTGAATCTGATTCCAAAACTTTTAGAACATAACTTTTTCATTGAAAGATATCGTTCTGTACTTGCACGAAGCGGTGAGATAAAAATTATAATTTCTGATTGTTAACACATGGCAGCCACTGCGACAACGTAACAGTTGCAAAACTGGCCTGCTATCTCATGCGGATCGACGTGCAGGCGGTTTTGGCTGACCGCACTCGATTATTTGTGTCGAGCTGCTTATAATCACTTGTATGTTATTACGACGACGGTCGTTGACGCAGTGAAGATGCCGGCGGGCGTGTTTGGCCGGCAGCCGTGGTCTGTGGCAATGGGCGTGCTAGGTCCGGGCGAGCCAGTCGGGCGGGCAGACCGCGCGCACCCGCCCGCTGCGCCCGCTGCACACATTGTACTGTGCTCACCTCGACAGGGTTGCATCGGTGCACGCACGCATCCCCGTGCAATCTGCACAGGGCACGCCTCCGAGTCCGCCCAAACCAGTGCAGCCGCGTCACCGAGCCATTCAAAGTATCCTCGACTTCCGGTACGAGTGCACGCATCAACGGTGTCCGGTGCATCTAGGTACACACTGGACTATATTGCTCAACCACAATTAATAGTTAATCTACGAAAATAGGATTAAACTTATTCTTAAATGCGTTTGTGAATTGTTGACATTTCAAAATTAGTGCTCAAAAACTTTTCTGAAGAGTACATTGATTGCATCCGCCGGATTGCCGGACTTTGTTAAAAATGGCACAAAGTATAGAGTATAGTGAATACAGCAGTGACACCGATGGGGGGCTTGACTCGTCCAGTCCTTCGTCCAGCAACGGCAACGGAAACGGACATAATTCAAGAGCCTTGTCCCTTCGATCTGCTTATCATAAGATGTCGAAGTATCTGTCGAATTCAAGCAATGGTAGCTCAGGTAAGTCAACGTTGATGGACAGATTACTTTGATAAAAACTTCGTAATTTTTTTCAAATTGTTTTACTTTATTGACTATTTTTAATTTTTATTGTATAAAAAGTACGTTATTATATTGCATTGGCGATTTGAAAAAAGTTTTTTTTTTCACAACAATTTACCTCTTCGGTCGTATGGAAATAACGAAGCATGCATCTTAAATTATATTATCTGAAAAGAGGCGACGGAAGATTAAAATTTGTTTATCCACCGCGTGTAAAACACTAAACAGATTGTATGAGTAACCTCCATCGTGCCTTATACTAATGGTGCACGCTTACATTCTATCTTACATTCTATCTTTATCGTAAATCAACATCACCATGTGGTAAACATGACTAAGCTTTCAATTACTATATTTTATTTGTATTTACAATAAAGTCAGGGTCCATGCAGTAGTTTGTGAATAAAAATATTAAATTGAATCGTGTTATTAACGATCTTTAATTCATTTTATTGCCCAGTGTACATATTGTGTGAAGATACTCTTATTTTATCGTTGTCTTTTATAATAGATGTGAAATAATACAAATAAGCTTCTTTTCCCGTTTATCCCTTATTAAACGGCGTTGTTACCGGGATTTAATTGTGCGTTGTAGAAATTAATTTCCATTGATTTTTTTCTTAATCATATTACTTCTAATTCTTATGAAAATAAACTCTTTAAGTTTATTTTGTGAAATACTGCCTTATTTTGATTGATAATTTCTCATTTCAATATCTTTTGTTGTTACATTTTTATTAAAATAAGATGCATTACATTATATCTTAGTCTTTGTGATTTTTATCGACTAGGTCAGGTTAACGGTAATCGAGTAACAAGCTAATTTTGTTCCGTACAGTCCCGTCTTCCTGATGCCTAGAATGTAAAGTGACCATCTTACTATTCAATAAGACGCGTTTTAATTCTCATTGAGCTACAATCAACAGTACCGTACTGTTTTCTATTAGATTTATTTACATTTCGATTTGCGATCATTTGGTTGGCATTTGTTAACTGTCCAATGCGACGTGCGCACGCGGCTGTTTCCATATTTGAAATTGAATAGGAACTCGCACGGGGCTTGCACAATAATGTCGACTAGTAAAGTCCGACCCGTGGGCAGCATTGGAACAGCCTAGCGGTTCTCGCTTGGTCAATCAATTCGGTTGCTGTCTTTTACGCTGATTAATGGTGGTACAAGTGATTGGGAGTAAATGGACAAGGACGGCGGTAAGAGTGCTGTTATATCGTTCGTTATTGGCTCTCAGTGATCCTATTTATAAATCGGCTGGTACGAGATAATTGTTTTTGCTCCCGTAACACATTCAGTTCTTGTTTTTTTGTTGTTGATTTAAGCAATTGTTATCACTAAATAATTGGTGTACTGCCCATTTAAGACTTTATAATATTAATATGAGTTTCAGCTTCACTCAGTACACGAAAAAGTGACTGTCACCCTCGTTACGGTCACTAACGGAAGAAATGGGAAGCTCAAGCTTTAAATCTAATTTAGCGAAAAGCCGTAATTTTTTAATGGTAACAGTTGAGAGCCGACTCAACTCCCATTTAAAACTTATTATTACATTTATAAGGCGTTTACAATGATTTCTAAACCATCACAATACCATCGCATCGGCGACCGTCGCCGCAACTAATCATAGTGGTCGCGGTGGCGAACGGTGGCGCCAGTAGTGTTTTATTTTAGCTTTTATATTATTTTAATCCACAAAAAAGTGTGTCATATTTATGTGAATCGTCGCTTTTACACTATTTTCGAGACAGTCGCGATTATGAAACTACTTATTTGTAGATTAGAATCTACTACGCAGTGTGCCACTCGTAAGTCGCACGGTAACTGTACCAATGTTATTGTTAAGAAAATCTTGTTTTGATCTTACACTACTGTCCGCTATTTACCTGCCTTTTTACCTCCCTTAGGTACTTTTATGGTAAACCCACAAGTATAAAACACATCACAAACGAAAACAAATATAGCTTCGTCTGATCTTGGGCGTTACGTCCAATTCCCTGAATGTCTGTCTCTCTGTATGTCACAGGGCGTCCCCCCTGCAACTTTTGAAAATACAGTACAAGAAATCTGAAAAGTTCTGAATGATACCGAGTAGTATTTTCAATGAAAATTATAATTAAAATTACGTTGTGAAACTCGATAAAGTTATAGCGTAGTTAATTTGGAACAAATTAACCGTAAAAGATTTTTGTGATGAACGGCTATGGAATCCTATCATGTACGTGCACGACACGCTCTTGGCCGTTTTTTTACAATGGTGTTAGGAAAACACAACATTCAAATATTTACGTGGGGCGGTCTAAAAATTGTTAGTCAACGGCTTGTTATCAACCTCATTGTTTTGCTTTTATTATCACTGTCTGGCGAACTTTAGTGATTTTTTAATTAATTGTTTAAAAAAACATGTCTGTCATTTTTCAATCGGTACTATGGAAATAACGCGGGAAACATTTCGTGCTGTAATCTATTATGATTTTAAACATATAAGGAATCACATGAAAATTTAAACAGTGCTTTTGGGGAATTGGCTCCATCACCTATTGGTTTAGTGAGTTTAAGCGTGGTCGGACCGACCTAAAAGATGACCTTAGAACTGGGAGACTACCAACGGCAGTCACTCAAGAAAACGTCATCGGGGTGGAGTGGCTAATAAAGGAATATATATCGTAACGTTATCAAGCGCGAGATTCAGGATGAACTGAAGATTGGATCACAGGCAGTTTCCACCATTTTACATGACCATTTTAAAGTTAGGAAGGTTGCATCGCGATAGATACCCCACTCTCTCACAGAAGAGCAGAAAGTCCGACGTGTAGACTGGTGCCAGTTTATGCTAGATTCATTCGACGGAGGTAGCTCAGAACTGGTGACCTACAACTTGACTTGCGTTGAATCTTGGATATACAGCTACGACCTGGTTACGAAACAGCGATCGTCAGAATGGATCTTTGAATAAGACGATTTACCCACTAAGGTTGTTCGCGGTCGAAGCGTCAACAAAAAAATGGTTGTCGTTTTTTTCCCATCGTGTCGGCCTGTAGCCGTAATTCCACCAGAAGATCGAACTGGTAATAGCTAATAGTATAGCGAGGTTTTACTGCCGCTATTTATTTTAGTTCACCACATTTAAGAAATCTCTGCTGGGAAGGAAATTTATGACTGAAATTTTGGACAAAGCAGTAGACCAAATTAGGCGACTTTTTTTCGACCTTCCGCACGAACAGTTTTTCACATGTTTTGAAAGCTGGTTCAGTCGAATGCATAAGGGGTACTCCCTTAAAAAGTTGTAATATTTCTTTTATTTTCTATTTGACTAAAAATAATGGATCGCCCTAGGTACTCATACCTGCGGAGGAGAATCGTACTCATTTATCTCTTTTTATCTCTCTTATTTATACTTATATCTATAGTCCATTCGCTCAAATCGGCTCGCTATGGTTCATATCCTAATGTTGATAAATCAAGGATAGGATTGTTTAATAGTCCATTCGCTCAAATCGTCTCGCTCTTTGAAAATGCCGTCCGCGCTCGCGCCGTTGTTAGACAAACGATGACTATGGCTCATAGCCTAATGTTGATAAATCAAGGATAGGTTTGTTTCAAAGTTCACTCACTTAAATAGTCTCACTCTTTGAAAAGGGAGCAAGGGCGGCATTTTCAAAGAGCGAGACAATTTAAGCGAATGTACTTTTAGGCTGGAACTACATGCGCCAGTTCCAGCGCCGGTTCGATTCGCTGTAGCCAATCACGAAGCGCTGACTTCAAATGGAGGGAGGGCGGAACGCTTATGTTTGGTTGCAGCGATCCGAACCAGCGCTGGAACCGGACACGTATAGTCCAGCACTAACTACTTTAATCTAATAACTTGATTTTGACTTGATTAACTCAGTATAATTTTTTTATTGTATTTGGAGAGCAGACTAGCAAACGGGCCACCTGATGGTAATTGGTCACCGATTTTTGGAGGGTTTTCGATGCGCTGCGAACCATGAGGACTTAGATGGTGTGCCTCGTGTAATTATGCTGGCTCTCTTACCTTTCAAACCGAAAAAGCAGTGCAAGCATTGTTGCTTTGCGGCAGAAATTGGTAAGAGGGTGGTACCAACCTAGACGATCTTATAGATCACATTAAGATCTACCACCTGTAATGTATTTATTCACCACCAGTAAATAAACAGGGAAAACTATGTATTCGTATAAACAAATAATCTACGTAGCCCTTGTGTCACCACAACATAAAATACATTGCTTTACGTAATAATGGAAATAAAATGGACTAAAGTTTAAAATACATGCAAGGCTTGATGACACTATCAGATTGAAAATAAACGTACAAAAAGAGGCAGTAGGGTAGTATTTTCATTTGTTTCCCGGGGAAACCGAATCCGGTGAGCCTTCACACGGTGCACTGAACCTGATCTGAAATATATTGAAAAGCTTTGAATACTTACAACATATCGTGCAAACCAGTACAATGAGCATTACTGAGTATTAAACAAATAATTATATTTTGTGTTGGATATTGGTTCTGCAGTCCAGGTGTTAATATGCTGTGATGATTAAGTTCGCAAAAATAAATTGTTTCTGTACAAAATGATCCTTTATTAATGCAACGACGAGAAGTTAATTAAATTGTAATTAATAAACATATTTTACTGGATTAATTATACGTTAATACTTAGTATTATTGTCATAGTATTATGTATTTTGGTATTACTTATATTATACATTATATATAACGTTCTAAATTGACTTGTAGTCGCTGTGCTACCAATAAATGATTGATTGAATCTTCTTCGAGGTGAGTTCCCGATTTTACCGCAACGGGATATACGGTATCGTGCGTGATAGAGTACGGTCGATCACTGCACGGGACTTCATATGACGTAAACGGTCTGGAATTCAACCTTAACATTGCTACATATGAGCGACGTAGACACCACGGTTTAAATATAACTTCGCATCTGTAATCTGTACTCACGCATTTGCCACATCGCGGGCGCCGGTCACGTGACTACCCACTAGGCCACTGGGTTACCCAGCCATATACAGTGGGATTACGTACCAATCATAATAATTAAAACAATTCTCGATTTGGCAATCGTCATAGCTGACAACTTTCCAACAACTTGTAAGATTATTTGGATAAACCTAAACTGAGTTTATTAAACTTTCTGTTTTTGTACTTATAATTTTTGGATTGTTCAAAGATTAATTTTAATACAGTGTATGAGTGAATATTTGATTACGGAATGTAGTGACAGACGACTAAGCCACAGAAAATCTCTATAATAATGTTATTATTGCGCGGTTGATTGTGGAAAACTTTTTAATACCTATTAATCAGTTTCAGTAGATTTGAAAGTATTCGCACGTTTCATTACGCATTATTTACTAATGTCGCCGTGCCGACGGACGGGCAAGGCCACAGTAGACACCGTGAATGCCCACTGTTCTGAATTTAATCTGTGATTATCAAAACGGTAGCAAACGCTACGTCATAGCCGAAAGACGTCTAATCATATTTTGCTAACAGTCGACCAACCAGCGCGTTTACATTTCTACCTTGTTGAGACGGAGAGAAGACTGCGGGTGACAGCGATCACAGACAACTTTCCGAATTTCTGGGAGCGAGTGCTTCGCGTCGCGCCTGCTATATCGCTATATAATAGTTCACACAAACACGTTTCGGGGTTCCCGTCACTAGCACGGGCAATGAGATGTCCCACTGTACAGTACGAGCATTGAAACTGTGTATACCTACGGTATACACCTACCTATACATTGTACAGTACGACTGATCTTTCGGGGCGCCGCCTTCGCCACATTACAAGTGTTTGACGTCGCCGGCTATTTTGCTTCTAATCCTATGTTTGTATATCCGGCAAGAAAAACTTATTTAGAGAATAATTTGGCGTCTTTCTAATCTGAGAAGTCAGACACTAAATATATTGTACTGACTTTATACTTGCTTCTTTTTACTCGAAAACCCAAATAACACCTAACACTAATTAGAGTGCGGGGCTGAAACAAAATGTGTCTATTTTTTTTAACACCACCACAGTAGTAGGTATACTATTTCAATCAAGAACGGTATATGTATCAATTAAAGTGATGGATGGCAGTATCGATACGGTTTCAATTACTATCGAGTGCCTGAAAATCCTGTACACTGTTAATTAAAAGTTAAAAACAACGCTAATGGATTTCCGACCGTATTGAAGAATTTCTGGCTCCGTTTGGTTGTTGTGTCGCGAAAAGTTTATGCAACGGCTACGTAAAATAATGTTAGCGATTTTAACACAAGAACTGAGTTTCACAATACATAGTTCGTGTGTTAAAATCGCCATTACGTGCGTTGCATACAATACTTTTTCTACGACCATGAAATACCTAAATAAATAATAACAATAAAACACACTTAGGTACTAAAGGGTGTTAATGTCCAAATTATTATGTCGAAGATTTAAATTAATTTGTTAGTTCTTGAAAATAAACCAACAAAACATTTTCAGATCGAATACGCAATATTACTTTATTCTGAAAATATTTTGTTTGGTTATGCGATAAAAAAGAACACAGAAAGTAAAAAGGCGCATATATACACCCCGCGCTTGCGCGACATGCACAGGGATAGGTAATTGTCGACATCGCGCAGGCGCAGATCTCGAGTTTTTATGGCTATAGTACCTACTAAGTAGTTGGCCAGAATATTTTACCCCACGTAGTTGTCGGTGATAAGTAGCTCAATATAAGCGATTTTAATAGCTCCACTCTAGTTTGTGCACTAATTGTACAAATATTGTTCAAATATAAATAAATAAAAGTAATCAAACGGCATGGCATAATCTATACCACTGAGATCTAGACACACGGGAGTGTGTCCGCCAAGTTCGGAAAGAAAAAGGGCGACGACGCACCGACGATGTGTTATACTCGTATTACAGGAACCATTTCGAGCCATTTTCGACCCCCTATAACTCAAAATCTATTTGACTTAGACACCTGTAATTTTATATGTGTATTATATATACATACCCGTACCTATCACAGGAACACTTTCAATAAGTTTGTAAATAACTCGTTAGTTAGTTTACAATATTTAACCTGCGACAAATTCAATATTATGTAGTTCGGATCTTTTCAGATCTGAATAGTACTTGTAAGTACCTACTAAAAATTACAAACTTTGACCTCCTTCCTCATCTCTATATATTTCGCCGATACATCCATTAATGCATTTACTTATTCGCCAATAGTCTTCGAGTCTTCACTGTTTCAGAGCAAACAAGCATCCGTGAGAAATATAGGTTTCACACAATTGGTACCGCTTAGCCTACTGCGAACCGAAATTACGCTGTGTCTACGGGACACATATATGACGGTACGCGTTGTCCAGAAACCGCTGTTTGAATTGTACATCGGTCGCGTAACGCGTAGTAACGTGAGAATTTGTACACGGGCGGCACCGTAAGTGTTGACATGGATGGATATTTTCTAAAATTATGAGCTCAGACACCGGTTGATGGGTATTGTTAGACCCGTTGCACAAACGAATGTAACACAGTTTGTCTCTTGGGACGTGTACCAGAGCAGCCCAGAGCGGGTGACACTGAGAGTTTGAAATTTTCTCGCAGCGCGCTCGAACTCGAGCCAGACTGGTTTCCTTCAGACTTGTTCAATTGATGAGATTTCTTCTTCAAACGATAGATACGACACCTCGCCGCATTACTAAGTGGGTTTGGTCGATTTCGGCGTGGTCTTCGTGATGGATCTTTAGACTTTTTCCTCAGCATGTCAGTGTTGTAACGGCTGCTGTTTTACTAATTGTTGCTTCAATGCGACGGTGAATGTAACGCTAGATAGCTCATTTGATTCCGAAGAAAACAGTATATCTAGTGTTATTTTATTTTATGAAGTTGTAGTTATATTTTATTTTTGACCGAACAATGACTAACTTTGACCTCCTTCCTCACTCTTCCTTCCTGATTCTTTTATCCAAATGCATTTGACTCCAAAATGACCTAAAAGTGTGACACTCGATGCCCGAACCGGCTCACATACTTCACGAGCTATTAGAAATATCTTCAAAATTGACGAAGTTATTAGCTTTTGAAAGGCGACCTAGAGTGACACTCGATTCCCGAACCAGCGCCCATACTTCACGAGTTTTATAACTCGTCGATTTCATATCAAAAATACCTTTAAAATTCAGTATTAAAGTAAGAAAAGCAGCACCTTTAAAATCCCTATTACTCTACGAAAATATTGAAATCCCGATAGTATACGAAACGAGTAAATGCGATGCATTTAAATGCTTTACATTCATACACTGTGAGCATAAACCCTCCGTTGTATCCTCCGATACTTACAGTATTGTGGGTTGTAGTGTGTTGTGAGATAATAACAGTTGGACCAGACCCCAATCGCTTCGCACGTCGCCGCAATCTGTCACAGATACAATCGCTACGCTTTCACTCCTCGGCGACATTTGTCGACAGAGATCATGGCAATGTTTTGGACGATTTTAAATAATCTTACAGTCTAAAATGACAATATTATTGGTAAGTCTGTTATTAAGTATCTGAGTTTGATAGAACGTTTGAATGGTATTTCCATATAGCTGTCATAAATATGTGAAAACAATGTTATTTAGAATTCAGCAATTTTGGAAGCCGTGTCTGTATAGGTATTATATTTTTTCCACCTGAACGTATCTGTACTAAATCACCATTTTATGGAAATAAAAATGATGTGAAAGGTGTAAACATTATTGGTGTGGAGGCGAACTCAGCCGCCCGCGCGGGAATCGATAGGTCGGCGCGTCTGAGGCCTATACCCAAGCCCGATCTCACGGAACACTGATTTTGTCTACACGTGAGCCTTAGGGCATGATGCTGAACCATTCCCAGTATAACTTTTTACTTATTTTTATTTCAGAGCTGCGCCCCAAATCTAGGTATGAAGTATGAGATATTTATAAAGTAATTTTATTTAAAAAAAAAATTACTTTGTCATCAATGAATTTTAGAGCTTAGGTCACAGATATCCAAAATCGGACTAGTAGCGTACTCATAGGATGAATTTCATAATCGTTGGTTTAGGTTTAACATAAATCACCTGCTGAAACTGCTAAATATCTACAATTTGAGGATTAATTTTAATAACCTCATAATGTGAGTGCGAAGATTTACTACGAGTAATCTTATTTATTATTAATTTAATTACTATACATTCTTTAGAATGTATTTCCTTGTTACGTATTGACCATTCGCATCTGTTTCTTAATAAGTTCAAGAATAGGTTCAGTATAAATAAAATAGTATACAAAATTCAATGAAGTGATTGGACAACACTACGGTAGAGCGGGCGGGCGGCTGGGCCTGCTCCAGTGAATTAGTAACCAGTCACGGTGTTGTCGACAGAGTAGCTTCACATGTTCCTCTGTTCTTGGTGCTACCGGGCATTGCTGTTGCTGGCAGGTAATATCGCAATATGTATACATACTAGTACAATATCTCACTATTCTCTTTGTTGTCGACAGGATTAGGCACTCTAGGTGACGGAGTAGACAATGATTGCACGACATATCCCGCATCTAATTCCCTCGTCTATGATCAAAGACATACATGTACATGTTTTATCACATGTGACTGCATTTTAATAACGGTTGTCATACCGAAATCTATTTTCTGTATAACGATGTGGCGTGTGTGGTCACAAACTGTGAGTTCCCTTCTCCCCCCTTAAATTTTATTAATAAAAATACTACCTATAATATAACTTCTAACTTCCCCCGATTTTAACTATATGTATGAATTAAGCACAATTGAGGTAGAAAATGATTTATCGAGATAGTATTTTTACGTTCCGGGCCCATGACATTAACTTTATCTATAATTCACTTTATTTATTTAACTTCTGTTAAATTATCTTATTGCAATATGCTAGTGTACTGATGATAAGTTCAGCGTATGCATCTCATAATGTCGAGCGACGGTCCATCTAGAGGCAAATAATTATTATAAAATTATTTAAAACCTGGACGTTCAAGTGCATTTCTTTTTATTTCTACGAAGTGGACCTGCGTGAATAACGGAGTGATCCTGATGTGTTTTCCTAATAACATATTTGTACAACATGCAAGCCACCCACAATGTGTACCAATTTCCCTTTACAAAAGATAATAAATTGACAAAGACGTAATCTATATAAGAAACAATCTTGATTTACTGACTGACATATCAATGCCCAGCCCAAACCGTTGGACCTACAAGGCTGGAAAATTTGTACTCCTTGCCTATATCTTAAAAGGGATCCTTATAAGATGATGGCTGAGAGTAATACGGGATTTCTAGGAATTCCCACAGGATAGGGAGTAATAAATATTTCAATTTCGGCTTTGAACTGACTATATTTTCGTAACTACACGTTTTTTCTTCAAATTTGACATAATACGCTCCGCCTGCTGCCACAACACTTCGATTCTATCAACAAACAAACCCCCCGCGCCCGCGCACCTCCAAATGACTATCCTGTTTGCTCAATCATTCACCTTCAATCACCAAGCATAATATTTCTTAACTCGTTCCTTTTGGCGAAATCAAATTCTTATTTCTATTTCATGTTAACTATGATCATTTTCATCTGATTTCTAATCAAGGCATTAACAAACGATGTCTTATCATTAATATAGATCACTATCAATTTTATAATTTCTCTACCCAAAGGTTGTCTCGAAGACATTACTCATAGCGATAAACCCGCCATTATAGTATTATATTTTATGTACGCAACTAAGTTTCTATGCAATAAAGTGTATTTTACTTTTATAACACGTTAGGCATATTAACGTAACATGTCGTTGTCGATTTTCACTAATAGAACACAAAATGTATTAAGGTTTCTCCTATTATACAACATTGCAATATTGCTGGCGGGCACGCAGTCTTTGTGTTCCTATGCCCGGAACGTATTTTAATTAACTAATTAATTACTAGGAAAATAACTTTGTAGTTCTCGGTTTCCAGTCCTTTGTACACTCCATCGCAATGCAGAAAGTTCAGTCCAATGCGGTTCCTGGAAAATTAGTACTGACTTGACTTAGTTTACTTCTAATTTAGACGTAGTCACTATTAATTATAAGGCAATTAACTAAATATATAATAAAACTTTGAGTACTAATTGGTGCATTTTCCAGGTTTCTAATTACTTGGAAAATAACTTTGCGAGTTCTCGCTTTCCAGTCCTTTGTGCACTCAATTGCAATGCGGGAACGTTATTCCTGGAAAATGCATACTGACTCTATTAATTATAAGGTAATTAACTTAATGTGTAATAAAACTTTCGGTACTAATTGGTACGTTGATTGTGCAATGATCTAATTACCAAAATTGGAGTTTACTATAATTACTACCTGTGTACTATTTTCACTGGGACATCTCTCGCTGTATGTAATTTATAATACACCTCCGGCACTCGAGCAGTCGAGCAAGTACCGTGTGGATGCGTGTGAAGTTACCTCCAATTAGCGACAGTAGCTCTTTTATGCATGTTCTCTCTCAAATGACGCGTATACTCGTACTGGAACTATCTACGAGCGCCATCTTTGTGTTTCTATACGCTCAGTCGACGAAACAGAAACACGTACGGGTGTTCATCGCCCTTTTAAATAATTACCTCGATAATATTTTTATTTATAAGGGAAATCTACAGCTATTAAAAATTATAAAATTACATATATATTAAACTTAAAGAAGGCCAATTATAGATTTCCTCGTTTATATATGACTTATATACTTATAGAACGCGGTTAACTTTAGACTAATAATATAGAATCAACATGAATATTTCATACATATGGATGGAATCTATTTTATTTTATTTATTTTAATACATAGGAAAACCAGCTTACTAATTAACAAAATAGAAACTTGGATAATAACAGAAAGCCAATTAAAGGTTTTCACATACAGAGAGACTCACGAGTTTTTTTAATACTTTAATATTAAACTTAAACTTCTTGTACGCAGTGCCATAAAACAAGGAAAAAATGACATTACAATCGAAAACTGTAATTTAATATTTCATTAAAACACTATTTTCACGCGACCATGACGAATGAACTTCTTTATGTTATTGATTGTGGTTTCTTATTGATCAAATTACGAAATGGGAGCAGAATTTTATTTTGTAAAACCAACTAGTGACTTAATATTTTTTTAAAGTTTAAAATCTGGAATGAGTCACCTGTATGACACTAATATAATAAAAGTCGTACAAGTAGGTACACAACACACTATCTACTTCTTTAAAACCTGAATAAATATGACCAGGTTGCATGCACTTATCCTCAGTAAGATTTGAAACCGCGACGGGTCTACGGTTTTGAATTAAACGCACTCCACGCGGGAGTCGTGGAGAGTGTGTTTAAGAGAGTGAGAACTTTATTTACTTTACTTTTCTGTCCTCGTATTTTCCAACAGAAAACGATGGTCTTTCATATTTAATTAAATGTTTTCTTTCATTCTCATTATTTTAAGAGAGTAGAGAAGTAAGATTTGCGTGGAAATACAACAAAATAAAATATTTTATAAATTAGAATCAGGAGTCTGCCAAACTTCCTGCGAAGTTTGAATTCGCTTTACGATGTCCATTGAGATGTTTGTCTTTTCACAGAGGCCACAAACTCAGACCCCGGCGGCAGTGTGAGTGCCGCCAGCCCTGGCAAGCAACGGAGAGGATTTAGTGGGTGAGCAATTTACTATTCAAGCATATGTATACGCTATCGCTATGTGTGTTGTGACCAAATTATTGCACTAATTAATGAATTGATACAATTCAATGTTGTCCTCAATTGAAGCAACAAACATATACACGTCTCTATCTATGTATTGCATAGTTATACAATACATAGTTATATACATACAGGTTCTCGAGATTGATTGATATAGTATTATCAACGTCATGCGAGTATTATCGGCTATTTCTCGGCTAACTTATTTTGTGTACTGTAATTGCAGTGAGTCAAAATAACGACTTGTATCTACAACACATGGTGATTTTGTTCATTGTTTGAACATCATTAGGAAGGGTTTACTTTTAAAAGTAATTTCATTATTTCTTATCTTTTGTCGTAATCGTTTGCCGTTTCCCATTAGTCATCTTTTATCATTGGTGTGTTGTTATCTAATTCCTTGGACGATAGCGTGTTCAGTCGCTCAGTGGTTACACGGAGCGCCGCGTCTCACGCGCACTTGTCACGCACAATGCACGACGACAGCAAAGATCACAAGAAGCGCCGTTGCTCAAACTGTTGCTGTAACATCTTCAGGTGTCATAGTATTGAACTGAAATTAATTTTTTTCTGTTTTGATTATCGTCTTAAATAGTTGAGTCGTGAAACAGTCTTTGTTGCCACAACTTCGTAGTGTCGGTCATAAGGTGTCTCAGTGTTTTATACAAAAGTGTGCAATGTTATGTGTTATAACATGTTTTTTTAGTATTTCAGTATTATTCTGGATTTGGATTTTGTCAATGTCATTGGATTGATATATTGGAGTGTAGGTGGATCGAGACTATAAGCCTGTCTAGGCTTTATGACAGTACAATGTACAGACAGAATTTTTTATTACCTTTGAAAATGCAAATTGCCAGCCTGTGGTATTAATCCCTAGTTGTGTCATCATCACATTATAATCTTAAAAATATCATTTTTGCTGTTCGCCAAAAAATGTTTTTTTTTCAAGATTGCACTTTTTCGGAATGATTGCGACAAAATAAATAGTATTTTCCAGTTTTTAGGGATCCGTACTCCGTAAGGGAAAACGGAGCCTTATTGTTATCGCTCCGTGGTCCGTCCGTATGTCACGCGGGTCTAAGCGCCTAAACGAAATAAGATTCACATAATATGTATTCCCTTGACAATAAAGTATCATCTTTAATTCTGTAAATTGGTTTATAGAGGGCGTTCCATACTTAAGCAAAGTGGGTTGATAAATACAATATTTTTGTACCCTATCCTGTGGGATATCGTTCCTTAGAGCTCACTATAAGTAGAGTACGAATAATTTATAAATAACGACATAAGCGCCCGTCAAATTTTTAATTTTTAGACCACTTTTGTTACCAGGTTTATCTCACGAACTCTATTATCTAGGAACTTGAAAATTGGATAGTAAAACTTGATACATCTGTAAATAGTTGAAAAGTTTTTTTCACTCAATACATACAAATAGTCCTTATAGTACGGATCCCTACAGATATGGCGAGGCCCGACTCGCACTAGGCCGGTTTTCATACAAAACTATATGAAATTAAGTCACAATGCAATACTCGAAGGTTTAGTTGGTACTTAGCATAAATGTAGATGTAGGTATTGCATAAAATAAGATATCCGTTTCATAAGATTATAAAACAATGAAAATTATCTAAAGCAAAATAATTATTATATTACATTCGGGTACCCAATTGAAATTGAAAAGAGAGAATGGAGCGCCACAAATCTCTGTCTTGGCACGCCTCTTTCGCTTTGTCTACCAGTAATTATTCGTCGTTTACTGCATGCTCGTTGGTTTTTTAATTTTGTTTTCCAATAACATTTTATGCGATAATAGCATCAAACGTTATTGGAAATCAAATTACATTACTCAACAACACCTGCGATTTCTTTCAATTGAACCAGATCTTTCTTTCTCAGACATCGGTACGTATCGTATGAAGTCGGGGTACTGAGATGTCCAACTGGTTGTTTTTCGTATATTACTACATAGTGTTACTACACATCGTAAAGTGAAAACATGATCCAGTAGTTCTAATGTTATACCCGAACCTAGCCACGTAGATAATTGAAACTATGTACCCTAAAGTTAAAAGCAGGCAACGTGTTTAAAATTTCTATGTGCGTATTCTTTTCCATCTACACAAATAGCAATTCTCAGAGCAACTCATTTCCATAGGCATTGTATGAAAAGTCATTTCCATTAAAAAGTCTCTCTGCTAAACTCATTTTCATCAACTTTTTGATTATATTTTCACGAGGATATTAATGCTGTGAATACGGTGTTGATTATAACAATACCTATGAGGTTAGTAACTATGTCGTTATTATAATGTAGTTATTTGTTTTCATAATCTTATCTTATCGCATTCTTATTTGGTTATCAACAATAAACAATTAGTTTCATACATAGCTGGGTAGGGGTACACCTTTAATGTCCTATTATATTGGTAATACTAAGTTACAGAATCTGTATTATTAAACATTTTATGGTAAACTTTCTAATACGTTAGTAAAATTACGATATAAAAGTTAGTATGTAGCTACGTTTGTAAATGATAGATTGCGATTGCGATGTTCGTCTGGGCGCAGACTTGGTGTTTGGTTTGAAATGTTTTGCGCCTCATATCCTGCTCGCTGAAAAAGATTACAAAGTTATCGCAATCTTTCGATACCGATCATGCATAGTTGTCCCCTCGGCCCGCTTATAGACTTCTTCGACGACGAAAAGATAACACAATCCGTGCTTATTTGTCAGTTGTAAATTGTATATGTTGTAGAACGAATGTGTTCGGTGATGACTTGTGAAATACGTGAACACAATGTGGAATCAGGCTGTTTTCGCAAAGTAAGTTTAATGTATAACATGATATATACTTCTGGAGATGGAATTGGGCGGAGATTGGATGTTTTTTGTTACCGGCCGGCCGCATTGCGGTAGCGGGTCCTTGGATCAACGGAAGAATCAACAAATTTACTTAGATAAAAAATTTACTTCGCGTATTTATTAACATTTTTAAGTGTTTTATTACGTGATTTCCGCAATGAATTTTCAAGAGAAAAGCGGCACTTTAATTTTTATGAATCCTTACCCCGAAGGGGAAACGGAGCCCTATTGCTGTCGCTCATCGTTAGTGCGTCCGTCTGTCACGCGATGCTAGCGCCTAACGGGATAAGTAATTGTCTTAAAAATTGTATATAACACGTATTTAATCTTTTTTTAACTATTACCTGGATTTATTTAATTCAGATTACAATCATTTACATAATACATTCGAATTACAAGTCAAACATTTAAAAGTCAAATTAAGAATAAATTAATATAGATACATACATTTAAAAAATGTATAGTCATACTACCTACTCCCGATCCTGACCGGGCCATAGGTACCGATTACGGTGGCAACATTACCATGTTGGATATCCAGTGAGATCCTTTGGACGAGGTACGATTCAGAGCGGGAGTCACCGCCCCTCCACCCAGGTCCCTAACAAACGGCCCTGCCTCGCAACCCCACATACCCGACGTCTCGACGGCGACCGGCACGAAATCATACGTGGTCTCCAAGTTGGCGTACATGTCGTGCTTTACATGGATTCCCAACATGTTTTCTCTTGACCGAAATCTGAATATCAACTTTATTTTTTAGAGAGGGTCCCACTCATTGAGTAAAGGGGGTCCATAAAAATATTTTTTGTAGCCTAACGTGTGGGGTATTGGTTTTTAGAGCTCATCGAGTAGAGTATGTTTTTTTTTTCATAAGCTAATAACGACGAAGGCGCCCGTCTAAATTGTCAATTTTAGACCACCTTTGTTACCGGCGGTTTATCTCGCGAACGGTATTGTCTAGTAATTTGAAAATTGGCTAAAGTATTGGACATATTCTATTTTTGAACAACAATTACTAAAACTTGTTACATCTGTAATGGTTTGTAAATGAGAAAAATGATAACAGTTTCACTCAATACTTACAAATAGTTCTTGTAGTACGGATCCCTATAGATATGGCAAGGCCCGACTCGCATTGGGCCAGTTTAAAAAAAATATAAGAGCACTTTGAACTTCACAAAGAGCACTGAGCACTTTCTTCTTACTCATTGGCTAGTAGCTTGGTGTACCAGAATTAAACCATTCGTATTGCGTTGAAAAAACGCTTTTTATGTAACTGATCTTGAGTTTTTCAGTCAGCGTTAAATAGCTGGGAGCATCCTAGATTTCCAAATAATTTAGTAATTGGTTGAATATTACTTATCACTTGGGTTGTTTTGGTTTGGGTACTATCTGACACTGACTGTACATTTGGAATACGGTAGATCAGGAATTTGATTTTCACGTATTGGATGAACACGAAGCTTCTATGTTTGTTTTTTATTTCACCTCTGATGAAGGTACCATTTTTAGGCATTTTATTCACTACATTTCTTGTTTAATGTTTCGAAACACTGGACTTGCGTAGGTAGATTTTTCGTTCGAAATACACGAGTTTTTCATTCAACGACGAACAATTTTAGGAAAACTACGGACAGTATTTTCGGCTTTCCGCGCAAAGTTGTGCCTTCGTTTGATCTCTATTTATATGAAAATTAATATATTTTGTATGTCTATATAGTCTGTTTGAAGAGAGTTAAAATTATAAATGTTATAAAAACGTTCCTCCACTGCGACAATATATTCACAGATCAAAGATTACAGTTTCTACGAAAACTGTATTATAGGGAATAAGGTGAAGTTCGCGAGAAGTATAGATTTTGACAGAAAAAAGCGACAGCCACTTTGCGGTGGCGTTTTTATAATAGCTTAGGTAATAGAATGTATAGTTGTTTCTTTTGATGAGTAGTACCACTTAAAGCTATCATCAAACAGCCTGTAGTAGACTTATATGCTTGTATTTGCAAAATTCAAAGACTCGTATTATGAATTGTGATTGATTATGCATATAAGACCTAGCATTGTGGTTTGTGTCTCGTGTTACATTACGTACCTGTAATTTATAGTCACTCGTGGTCACAACGACACTGCTGGCCACAACGACGAGGTGCGCCGAAATAGTTAATTATTGCTTCACACTTTATGCCTCTTCATGGAATTTATTGTTGACTATAGTATTATGATGTTGATAGCAAATCCTGTGGGACAGATGTCCCATCTATTGACCAAGAGGGTACGGGCCATGATCCACCGAGAGCGGGCCCAGTGCTGATTGGTGGATTTCAAACACCTTCGGAACTTTTCATTTCCTCAGACATGCAGGTTTCCTCACGATGTTTTCCTTCACCTTTAGAGCAGTCGGTAAATGTACGTAAGTCTTCGAAAAAATCCGAAAAACTTATTAGTACATGACATTGCATGGTTTGGAACCTGGACCTCCCCACATCGGCGTCCTAGCCACCGACGCTCTACCACATCTGTCTATCCTGATCGTTAATATTTTAGGATTTCTTCGATTCTGTTAATATCTGTCTACGCTTCTTTTTTCTTTTTATACTATTTACGCATTATAATTATAAGGATATGGATTGTGATCGATTAATTTTCCTAACTTTCCATTCGAAGCATTAAAATGCATAAGTAGATAGAATGATAATCTTGTTAACCTTAGTGAAACTCGTGATAATTATTTTGCACAACTAATAATCAGTAGTAAATAATCAGTTGGTCAACTGATCGGCGCAAATTGTATTGAAAGATTTGATAGTCTGATTGTTTTTTTGTCGAATTACAAAGTTTGTTTTGTAGTTCAGAAAACTGACGAATGTTTGTTGCCTCGGTGTGTTGAAGAAGGCGATGGCTGGGGCTCCGCAAACCGTCGCAAGGCAAGGAGAAGGCGCCGAGTGGGCCGCAGTCGCCGGCCACGGCGGAGAAACCCGCGCCGCTCAAGAAAGTTCCCTCCGATAAGAAGCTGAAGGTATGTAGTGTAGAGGGGTAAGAAATGAACATGTTTTTCATAAAATATATTAGTACGTAGAAAACAAAAAAAATACTTCTTATAGAAAAGTGATTGACCTATTTGTAGTAAGCCTATTTAATTTAACTCCTGTTTTATTTTTCGTTAATTTTATTATTTACAATATCAAAAATGCTGTGTTAATTTTTTGGTAATTTTTTTATAAAGGAATGCTGTATTTTCTCTTACATACCTTACGTTGTGTACTTCGAAAGAATTTGTAATTAAAGTTACTTATAAAGACGTACTGTATTCATGGAAGCGCTCTGTTTATGAAGTTAACCTTTCGGCATTTGCATAGTTTCTAAATAAACATTATATGCCGTCCCAAAGTCAGTAATTAATTAGAAATACTTTTACCGTCAGATAATGTTAATCCGAAAACGTTATTCTTTAATAACCCAACGACCTAGTCCTTAAATACTACTTACATTTCAAAATTGGAATTTATTTCGAATCATAACAATACATTTAATTCTTATATTATCATTGTCATTATACTAATAGGAAAGAATATTATTTTGTACAAAAATGCTGACATCCTATGCCTTAGGCAAGGGGTATGCTCTTTTCGTATTTTATCTTACAAAAGGGGGATGAGTTAAAATCCAATTAAAAAGTTTTTCGGAATGGTTTCACTATTCGAATATTCTCAGAACTACCTACAAAATGAATTTTTAATAAAAGTACTGTCAACTCTCCTAGTTAAAAATAATTTGCGAATGTATTTTCGGAACTGTACAACAAAGCATGTTGGATGACTAGGACACAATTCCAGATATCGGAAAAACATTCACGCTCTTTGTTGCAGTTATAGTACCGATGCTATGACTATAATTCAGAAATCATATCTTAGATAACATAACGTAGCGCGAGTTGTGTACAGAAATCGAACTACCAGCGCCCTCTGCTTTAGAACACTAACAGCGAGCCACGGGTTTGCCCCATATATTTTAATACATTTGACATTTTAATGCCCGACGTATGGTAAAAGCTAACAGCGCATGCGCTGACTGGCAGCCGCGGTTTCAATACTTGTCTAGCGAGCAATCTACATAGGGCGAATTTCAAAATCCTTGGTGTTGTGTGACAGTTGCCGTACGCCAGCGACAATGGACGAGCTGAGGCCGAAGACGGAGGCCACGCTGCCGGCGCGCTTGACGAGGCCGAGGACGATGGCGCGGACGTGGAGCTTCCGCCGCCAATGGAGCCGATTCAGGTAGGACGGTCTCGTCCCGGACGTTTAGTGACAAAGGTCGAATTAATGATAAATTGTCCATACTATAAAGATTCTGGATCGAATTTGAAATGTGGATACCATAATTTCCGATTGCCACTTCTGCTTCTCAAGTGCAAGTGGAGGTTGTATTAGGCTAACACAGTATTTAAGGTTCCTATAGCATGATCTGTGTAAGGTGGTTGACTTGACTTGGGCTTTTGTGCAGTTGAACAACAAAAAAGGGCCTCAAATTTTGATGGTTTTGTTGATGATGTTGTCGCCGTAGTGTGAAATCCTCGGTTGTGCATTTCAACCAACTTTTAGTGTCACTTCGATGCCTGAAATAAAATCCTCGTCATCACTGACGAGGTCATCGTTAACTCACGTTAGAAACTGTTAATGGTAGGTAGAGTGATACTGGTATGTCTTACGAATCCGTCCTTCAAAAATCGAAATAAAACGAAAATGGGCAAAAACATTACAGAGGTTTTTACTCTACGGACGATGTGAAAGAATATGACAAGGTTCTTAAGTGTATCTAACATTTTTACGACCCGATTGTACAGTCGATTTGAATTAGTCCATTCATTCAGTACTACTATCCCAATCAAACCGTACACTTTATCACCAATAAACAAGGCTATTGACATTATTTACCACCTAATTTAGTATCGTTAAATTGATTAAGCGAATATAATATTGTGAATTTCTTGTAATAGTTCATTTTCATGAATAGTAAAACAATAATAATTACTGTTTGTTATTCTGTCAATATTTACTTTGAGTAAATAACCTTAAAAGGTTTTGCGTTATTTTCTAAATTTGAAAAGTGAAGTGGAAAGAAAAATAAACCACTATTTTTAGTATCCGTTCAATTTCCGTTCCTAACGCAAAGCTAAATTTATATTTTTCTCTACGTTTAAAATTTTCGTACTCTGAATTTCTGTATCTAGGGTGGTGACCGAGGCTCTACCCACCCCTGTACGTTCGTGACTTTGTACATTAATATTTGCAACGGTGAATTCGCTTTAGGATGTCGAAAACTGGGACATCGTTTCATCTTATTCGAGCCACTTCGTTAAATCGCTGATTGCATGCCTTTCGTGTCGCCAGGCGCCTGCCTTGCCCAAGAACGGATAGTCTCGCTCATCATAACTAGTAATAGCTCATACACTGCGCAAATTAAGTTCATCTCCGTCGGTAATTTAGCCTGATAGCCCGTGGTTTGACCACGTTGTGAACATTGACGATGTTATATTACGAGTTATTATTGGCTGTATTAGTTGAAAATGAATTTGTGTCGCAGTGTTAATAATAAATAAAAGAGACCTCTTTTTACCCGAACTGCGCGACAGCAAGGGCAGTGTTATGTTTTTTGTACAACTTCTCCTTTTACTTCATCGATTATCTTCTGAAAGGCTCTTGTCCATTAAAGATGTTCCTAGTCGTTTTGAGTTAAGGGTAGGGAGATAAGTAAATAGTCTGTATAAATACAAAATCAGCGACATCCGCGTTGCCGTGCTTACTGCGTCTGTACATAAAACTTTGCTAACCCTTCTACTTTGCTGTCTTTACTCCGACGTACGTAAATATACATACGTAATGGAATAATAAATTGTTTGTAAATTATTTGATTGCGCAGAACCCGCAAGCGGTTCTACAACAAGCTCCTACCCCGGCTGCCACGGCTTCCGCACCAAATACACGGGTAAGTGGTCGTCTATTTTTCTTAGTCGACGACATCACGTGTCCATCCATACTTCTTATACTATTTATATTTCTTCAATAATTATTTTACAATTTCATTCTTGTAACTAACAATCATGGGTTCGTGTAGGTGCTTCTGAATGGAAGATCACATTTTGATGCAATTTTCAGAACTCTTTGGCGATGGACGCTTTGGAAACTAACGGTGGTCCGGCCGATATAGCAGAAATAGAACAAATTGTCAAGGAGAAAATGGTTCGGTTAAAACATCAAAAGCGTAAAGCATGTAGTGTGCATGGTTTTTTTAAATTGAAACATTTTCATTTTCCATTTGTCGATTAACGCAAAGGTTTTGGCAAAAAAAGTCCAATGTATTTATTGAAAAGTTTGTAATAGTATATAGATCTGATTCACGGTGAGATTTTCAATATTAATTAGATCAGTGAGCTTTTTAGTATGCTCTTTATGTCGTTTAAAGATAGATAAAGCTTGCATTCAAAAGAGGAAATACGAGTATATTACGTATTCTGTTTGTCCCTCTCTGCAACGAACGAAAAAGGAGTTAATTTTCAATATGAAAATGGAAAATGAATAGTCCGTCCGACTTTTTCGTTTAAAGCTTCATTGATTGGATGAGGTTACTGCAAAAGAGTACTATGATGTAACAGCTGTGTGCGTCTATCCCGGCGGTAAAAGGAAAAGCTCAGAGCTAAAGGAATTAAATAATCGTTTTAGAAAAGCTCGGGGTGCGAGACGGGCATGGTGGTGTCGATGGAAACAGCCCAGAGCTACGAACTGCTCATTTGCAATGCAATTTTGTTCCCTCGCTCAATTGTTTTTTCTAATTACACTTAAGTTTGTCGCTTTATTATTACTTTGTTTAGTGCTTCCGCCGTTATCACCAATACTACGAGTATGTATATCGGTGTATGTCATTATCATATGCAGCTCATCTAATCACAGTTTGAGTATTATCTAAATATGTATCATATACGTGCTTGCCTAGATTGTGTGTCGTCATTAGTTGGTTTTTATTATGGATTTGTGTGTTACATGCTGAATATTGAATATAACTTCTCATTAGTCTAGTCTGCTAGCTAATTGCAATTATTCAAGTTTCCATTGAATTTCCTTCAGAGTCAAAGGTACATTCAATCAATACAGTTAAAGTTTCGCCACAATCAATACAGTGAAGTCTTAAGTTGAATATGCATAATGTAGCATCGGTTAGTGTGTTAAAACGTAGTTACATTTTTCATATTATCTCACATAATTAGAATAATATCTTCCGAAAACTGATCATTTTTCGACATTATTACCATAAACGGGCGATCTAACTTTTACGAACCTTGTGTTTTCGATCACTACTGTTCATTCATTCTACGATGTTACGGCTAGCAGCTGTCAACGTTAGAAGAGTCGGAACTTGAACATCACTTTTTTACGGGACCTAGTCCTTCTTGTGCCAACATTACAGATACAATTCGGAGTACCAAACCACAAAATCAAGAACTTGTATTTGTATCCTGTATGTTGGTACAAAAAGGACATGGTCACAGTACTATTTTTTTTCCTTTGTACTTTCTTTAACTTGGTCATAACTAACGAGACACTACATTACAATGTAACTGTGCACATTCGAATAAAATATTGAAAATTTGATACGAAAACCGATTATACGATAAGATTGTTGCGTAATTTAATGTCATGTAGCTGCGTTGGATAGTTTGTAAAAAAATATGCAATATGATTATAAGTTATCATAATTTGCATTCCCGCGTTAAGTACACATTTGCAACGACACGTTCAGGTGACGTCCTATCGAATGTGTCAGCCGTAACATCGTAGAATGTACAGCCTATAGTCATAAACTGGCTGATTCTTTAGTAAAATAACGTTGCCATGTTTATTGTAATAGTGATGGATTTAAATCAGTTCATTTTGAATCAATTCACTGAAACAACGAGTAAAACAGAAAACGTTTAGAATGTACTGACGACTAATCTGCTAAATAGAAAAATAAAACTTTAGATATAGATAATTATTATATGCACATACGACGTGGAAAAAATTAGTTTCAACAAAACTTCAGTTAATCCACCTTATAAAAATATATATTTTAAATTCTCTTTAAAATAAGCGTCTTAACTTTGGTCGTCATAAGTGCCTTCAGCGGTATAAAAGTAGGTCGTGGTAACAGGAACAGCACGGCGGCGCGGCGAGCGGCTCGGGCCGGCCCGGCGAGCCCGAGGAGGAGGAGCCCGGCACGCCCGGCCCCGACACGCACGAGGCCATCCTCAAGCGGCGTGAGTACGTCCTGCGCGAGCTTGTGGAGACCGAGGAGATCTACGTCTCCGACTTGCGACTCATCTGCGATGGCTACATGAGACATATGCAGGTTTGTCGCCACACTGACGCTACCAAGTAGCTACAAATTATTTAATTATTTTTTTCAGAATCGTTGTTGGCTTCTATTATTGACCTTCAATAAGAGACAATAAGAGATCTATTGCACGTGACCTTGCTGATTGTGACCAAAGAACGAAACTTAATACAGGTCTTCTATGGATAGAAGTTTTAAACCTCCGTCGATAAGCCGATTTAGACCGGTTACCGCCGTTACCTCCCTAGCCCCGGTGCAAGGGAGAGGAAGGGGTTTGCCGAAGCTTCGATCCACCGCGCTCTAAACTTATAAGCTTTAAATAGCATTTCATAACAAAAAGTATGTTTAAAATATTATTAAGTGTTTGCGCGGATGCATTTTCCCATAGTACGAGTTGTATAGGACGTTCCATGCAAATCTCACCCCAGTGGGAGGTACCGGGGATAACCGGTCTAAATCCGCTTATTTCTATTCATAGAACACCTGTGCCACGTTTCCCTCTTTGGTCATAATCTACAAAGTGTCCATACAAGACGTTGCAATAGCTCTCCTACAATGTTTAAAGATTTATAGGGAACATACATATCACCGTGGCGACGGATCAACACCGCTTCAACCCGCGTGAATTCTAAATTATATGGAGTTCTATAAAGCAACGTAACGTCGCGTCGCCACCCGCCTTGCAACAAGCAAGAGCCTTCTTTTGTAACGTGTTAGGTGCTCAATACTCATTTATTTCGTAATTTTCATTACATGTCACATCTTTTTCAATATTAAATAAATGACTTCAATTATTTAATTTGTAAATATTGTCGTACATAATTTATAATAACATGGCAGATAATTATCTTTAGTCAATCCTAAAAGCTAAAACATTGTCACTACACCGAGCTCAAGAGCTTAGTCAAAAAGGCCGCCTTTTAGCGCGCCCCGCCCAAATGTTCCCATTATGCATGCTGCATTTCCTCGCTGAATAGCGAGGGAAAAGGGCTGGATTATTGTGCTTTGATTATTATAATAAATGAAGGTGATTATAATTAAATAAATTGAATCATTAATTAAATCTCTTACAGACAATTTAGGTGCGTGCAATAATAATGGGGCCAACAATAGTACCTACTAATGCATGCCATGCAATAATAGTGGACATTTTTTTAGTTCTTGGTTCTTGGAACCTCTTCTAACATGCAAAATATTTCTAAGTTTTCGTTAGTTTTTTTACTACATTTTCAGCGACATCCTTCAAACCGCGGGAAGAATACTTTTGATTCTTCCCGCGGTTTGAATACGTTTTGAGTTTCCGTTGTTTCGTCACAATTTTATTACACATACTCGTAACTACATACATACTTTGAACCCGTATTATTTCACGCGACGCCTTTTATACAGATTAATGTTTCATTTCCGTCTTCTTCTCCGTCCGTGGCCCAGTGGATCGGACTCCCATGCGGTCTGGGTTCGAAACCATGCAATGCCATGTACTAATGAGTCGAATGATGAAGGAAAACATCGTGGGGAAACCTGCATGTCTGAGGAAATTAAAAGATTCCGAAGGCGTGTGAAATCCACCAATCAACACTGGACTCGCTCGGTGGATCATGGCCCGTCCCCAAAGATTTTGAAATTCACCCCTTTGTAGATTGCTCGCTAGAAAAGTTTATTTTAAATACGACTACATATTTTCGCAGGATACCAATGCAGAGCCTCCTCTTCCCGAAGGCCTGCGCGACAGAAGGCATCGCATGATCTTTGGCAACATCGAAGCTATCTATGAGTGGCACCGAGAGTGAGTAGTATTGATATTACCTATTAATGAGAAATATCTTAGTTACCCTGGATCCAGAGGTGTTTTCCCCCATTTATACTAATATACTAATTAAAAAAGTTGACAATAAATGTCTACTATTTGTGCGAATTTTGCGTTGCCATGCTAAGCGAACGATAACTTTATTTATGTTGTAACATTCAGGACAGATGCATCAGTACTCTAGAAGAGGAAAATATAGATATTAGAAGCTACTGTATGTTGACTAACAAGTGAAGCTTTGTCGTGAATATTACAGCTGTAATCAAGTGCCCTTTATATTCGAGTCAGATGTAGCGAGCGCCTCGCTCTGGTTATAATAGCAGGTCAGTGTGTAACACATGCAATTCAATGCTGGTCTGTGCAGCAAGTTCCTGCGCGAACTGCGCTCATGCATCGATGCGCCCGAGCTGCTAGGCCCGCTGTTCCGACGGTTCTTGGAGAAAAAAATGTTCCTTTATGAAGCCTACTGCCGCAACAAACCTGTGTCCGAGTACATTGTCTCCGAGCACGACCACTACTTTCAGGAGTTGAGGCAGAAGCTGGGCCACAAACTGCAGGTGCGTATATTATCAATCGTCTTCTTCTATAGTCGCGGAATCTCAACAATGAAGGTCGCGATAACGACTCCCTCGGCAGAATCAGTCAACATACATTTTTAATATGCATATGACAATAGAAAGCACCGACAACTAAAAAATATAGCGTATATTTGTATGTCTGATACATAGAAAGAGACTCGGGCTATTCTTAATCTTTATCCACAATAGACTTCCTCATTGTTAGACTTTAGTGCCTAATGAAGATCGAAAAAATTACCTCTAATGACCCGTTATATTAATATACATTTGTATAATAACATGAATCTAATACACAAACCATTTAAGTAACAATAGTAATAACTAATAAGATAATACTAGGTCCTCAGGATAACTACAGATTCGAGTATCACAAACTAAACGCGTGCGAAATATTCTAGCTCGGGGACCTGTTGATAAAGCCAATCCAGCGCATCCAGAAGTACCACTTACTGGTGAAGAAGATCCTCACTTACTCGGAGAACGGCAGCGCTACGCCGAACGTGATCGCGTCGCTACGAGACGCCGTGCAGTGCACCTCCATCATACCGAAAAATGCCAATGATATGATGGATGTCGGCCGCTTACAGGGATTTACGGTGAGTCTACAACCATCACTTTTTATTATTAGATTATTAGTTATCTAACTTTGATGTCTGTTTAGCTGCCAATACACTACAGTACGCGACAACCACGGAGTGCCGTTGTTATGGATTTAATTTGTTATTGCTTCGCAAATTAAGGTTACCGCACGCGGAACGCTTACGGCGTTGCCATCCGTCGTGTCTGACTGTTAGAAACAAATCTTGAGGTGATGAGGCTTCTAATTAATCAAATTAATTCCGACCGACTGTTCTTGGCGATTAACTGACAAGACATCGTATATGGACAATATAGATTTCGTTTATTTTTATGACAGATCATGACTTAAAAACCGGTCAAGTGCGAGTCGGACTCGCGCACCGAGGGTTCCGTTCTCAAAACATTCATCAAAACATCATAACCTTTTATTTTCGGAAGTCATAATTTAACTTGACTTTGTTTTATTTTTCCTGTAATGTATATGTTACTGTGAATATCCGAAGCGTAGTGTATGTTAACATCCACCAAGCTAGCTGGTGAGTGACCGTTATCTATTCTTTTCATGATGATTTCGGTCATACACCTGTGAATGTTATCACTTATCATTCACCACGACAACTTGCTTGATCTTAATTATGAGTGAAATTATGTCTATTAAAATGAAATTTAGAAAAAACTTATCTGCTACAGCCGCACAAATAGAAGTTCAGTCCTCCATCACGATTTGGAACTCCCCACGATCGCTCAATACATGAAGTCTCGACGCTTCTTCGAGCAAGCTCCCCACCACCCAAACCGGTTTACCGACATCCCGTCGACGACGTCGGCCGAGACACGTCCTAGACGACCCCGACGACGCCATCACGATCTCCATCGCGGAAGCCACTCCGCCACCCGATAGTAGCTCACACACAGCACCTTCATACCGCCCGCGCCGGCGCGGGCGGCGACCCGCTTCTGGCGCTTTCACGCGCTATCGGCGTATTCCAGGCCGCTTCCCCCCGACCCCTCCGTCCCCAGCGACGTCCTAAGCCGAGGTCCGTACCCACCTGGGTGCCCTTAGGCAGTCGCTTCTTATAGTAGTTTTTAAGTCCTCCTCTAGGCTGGAGCGCATTTAGCGCTCGCCCCAAAAAACCCGGTGAAGCTGTAAAGGTCATTAGGACCAACAGCAATTATCAGTACGAAAAAAAAAAAGAAGTTCAGTCTGGGCAGGTATAAAATGAAGTCACAAATTATTACAATAATTAAAGTCGTAAATAGATAGAAATTGTTCATTAATAAATTAGTAATACAATCAGCAATACCTACAAGGTAATCAATAACGCAATAAAATATAGAATTGATAAAAAAGAGAACAGTATACTATGACTTTCTCGCTTTTCGAACAAACAGTGGCGTGTGTTAACATTACGTAATATGTAAATCGCTGTATCTAAGATTCACGGAATCGGTTTGGTGTATGTTAACAATCACCGGTGTATGTACACCATCTAAATTGGCGATTGTCGACATACACCGGTGCTTTCTTAACATTCACTAATGTCGGACATTCACAGTAACATATACAACACCTTATATCATTATTTCAGATTTTTTGTCGTTAAAAGTATAACTTTTCTTTTAAATTCTCATAAATCATAAATTTTTGATTGATTTTTTTCCTGTAAAATATAGGTATAATTAGCTTTAAGTCTGAATTATTTCAGATATTTAGGCTTGCAAATTTCGGTCATTTTTCGCACATTTTTGACCATAAGTCAAATACTACATACAATAAAATAAAAAATAGTTTTGCAATGTGAAAATAAAGCCCTTTCATATGATACCCCACATGCACCAGTTTCCGCACTTTCAGATTTCGACCCCCATTTCAGATCACATTTTCAATAAAAATTAAAATGATTTCCTAATTTCTTTTACCTAGAACAGATACGCGCAAACAAGTTCTATGATTGTACCAAATTCCAAGTCGATAGCTTCAGTAGTTCCTGATAAAAACAGCTGTGACATACAGACGGACGGGCACCAAAACTCAATTTAAAGATTGAGGAATATTAAATTAGATTCCTAAACAAATTGGGATAAATAAACCTTGAGTTGTTTGTAAATGATTATTTTCTATTAAAGCGTGGGTTCCTTTTTGATGTCATATTGACATGGACGTATTTGTCACATACTCGTACTAGAAAACCGCACTCCGGCGATGTCTCGTACTATATCAGTATAGTGTTGTGGCAGGACCATTAGTGACTTCACGAATGGAAAGTAATGGATGCCATTTTTTCCAGGATAAAAAGTAGCGTATAGAGGACATACGCTACTTTTTACATCAGAAAATTTTCTAAATGTTTTTCACACAAAAATCAAACCGGTAAAGCCATTTTTGAGTAACAAAATTACAGACATGCCCACAAAGCTTTCGACTTTATTCCTCTAATAATTTCTTAGTACCTTGCGATTTTTGATGTATTATTATGTAGTAGATTACTTACTTGTCTTTCTATGCAATTTGCGAATATTTCTCATTCATTATTATTTGTAATACAATACACTGTTAAACGTTACCTATGTATAAATATAATACCCTATGCTTTATTTTAATACCAATATTAACTAACCAATAAATTGAATCGTACATTTCTGATCAAGCGAATTAATTTAACCACAGCGCGAATGAATTCGATGCCGTATTGTGTATCTTGTGGCATTGATTATTAAGCCTTGTAATTAAGTCCTGGCCATGCCTTTGGCCGACTATTATTTAATTAAGCTTAGTGACGGGATAGTTTCGTATTGGCATTACAATTGCTATTGCTGAAATGGTTTAGGGAAATGGAAATAGAGCTACATTGAGTGCATTCACCATCATGCCACAATTCCGTTGTGGTTGTTTTGATTTATCCGATCCGCTTTTAGGTTAATGCTATTATAAAATGTTATCGTACGTACGTTACGTATTACCTATTACATTACACTTTTTGTAATAATTCAGTGGTTTGATTAAACATACTGCGAAAATAATTTTTATCAAATGGATTGTATTATTTTGGTCTAAATACAAAAGATTGATAGAATCAGGAAAACAGCACAATACATTTGTATTGAATTATTTTATCTAGGTACTTATAAAATGTTGCTTAATCCATAGTCGTTTTTATGGTCACGAGATAATTATTTTAAGGCGGTCCGATCTAACTGAAATACAAACTTAACCTGTACATATTTGATTCTGAGGTTTAACTATGCAAAATTTGATTCTTCAAATTCTGTTGAGTTTGAAGGGAGTTTGTAAACTACGTATACATAACACGGATGATGTGTGTAAATACAGACAGAGATGACCTTATTGTGCACTAGATAGATGTATGTTTGGCAAACGCGCGGTTACATTCACTGGTGAATTCAAGCTATGCTGCCTTGGAGTACTATGCGAGTATTGAGGAATGTAGGACAGATGAACTTGGAATCTGTCGGAATGTGATACGTACGTGTCTGCACTGCGAATGTTATGCATAATTAATCCATTGATTTAAATCATGATATGCGAGACCATATATTTTTCACCAAAATATTCCAATCGAGGCTGAAGTCCAATGTGGAAATTTTCACAGTATTCTGATCAAAAAGTGACACAGAATTGAGGTGCATGGTATGTTTAGGCTTGTAATTTTAAATGTGTTAGACCTATTTATTCATAATAATTTATACTAACGTAAACTTCGTAGTAAAAAAACAGCTGTAACATAATTGAGCCAGCGAATCTATCAGTCGAGCATACTGTATAATTTCGTAAATAATTAACATCTTTAATTTTACGAGTTCAATTTAGGACTATAATTATTGTACAAATATAATTACTACATTATCTATACGGTACTATATTTTTGTAATGTCTATGTTGTATACGTAATATTTAATATGAGTGCACGTTATTACTTTTAATATTTCTATTCCAGGGCAATATTACAGCGCAAGGCAAACTGTTGCTCCAAGAGCCACTGGTAGTGTCCGAAGTGTCCGGAGGAAGCGACAAGGGGAAGGAACTGCACGTGTTCCTGTTCGAGCAATGCGTCATATTCAGCGAGGCCGTCGGCAAGAAAACCCAGTTTACCAGCCCCACTTACAATTACAAGGCTCACGTGCAGGTAAACTAATTAATGTTTATCAGCAAACAGACAATTGTGCAAATAAATGTTTGAAGCGTTGAGTAGCTACTCAACAAGAGGAAAATGTTATCATACAAAATACAAGGTCGTTTGGGGAATTATGTTGTAGTACACACACGGCAAATAATGTCGCACCGAGTGTACAATGAAAGCCGCTGCCGTGGCCGAACTTTGTTATTACGCAATGATTTAACGCATGCAATTGTATTCCTATTTTATTTAAATGACTGGGGATTACACTCGATTTATTAGGAGGAAAAAGATATTAGGTCAGTGCAGTATATTACTTCAGGTATTTCATTAATTAATATTTTTTAATGAAAACATAGCAGTATTCGGGCCACCTGATGGTAAGTGATCACCATCGTCATAGACTTCTCGCCTCAATATGTTATTAGATGCTAAGCTTGAGGGTTTAGGTGGTGTCTATGACCTCAAGGTTAGCATCTAATAACGTAGTGAGCTGATGGCCTCAGGTGGCGGTGATTCCGCTGGCTCTCTCCCTCCCTTAGCATTGCTGCTTTGCGGCAGAAATAGTTAAATGGTGTTATCACCCCAAGCTGAGTTTGCACAGAGTTATTACTACGTGTAGCACTTTGGGGTCTGCTTATTTCGTGATTTTTGTCACACGTTAAATAGTTTTATAAAGTCGCAATTTTGTCAACATAATATTATGTTCTACTCACTTATCTGTCTGCCACATTTTTTCTAGACAGCCCTAAGTTTCACCCATTGAACACAGATTATAAAAATACCAATGGCGTCCTCTTGACAAGGTTTTTATATACCTCGTCAGGGAATAACTTTTTCGCTCGATGAGACAATAATTAGATTGGTTAGAACAAAAAATGAAACAAAATTTGTTAAAATTAACAAAATATTATTTAAAAATTTCACCAATCACAGGTGAACAAAATGGAGTTAGAAGAATTGGACGGCAATATAGCGTTCATCATTCACTCCGTGGATCTGAACAAGCCGAAGCAATCGTTCATGTGCCGCGCGCCGGAGGCCCGCCGGCAGCAGTGGATCGCCACACTGTCGAGCATCCTGCAGTCTCAGCGCATATTCGGCGAGGCTCTGGAGAACCCGGGCGCGTACCTCCGCGAGCTGCACCGGGAACCCGCCAGGGACCCCGCCGCGTAAGTACTTCATGCACGCTCCCGGCGGCGGTACTTGTCATCGTCTCGACCTATTGACATACGTACCAATTTTTGAATAACGCGGTTAAGAACCCTTTCACATTGGCGGCTAGGTTCGCGACTTGGTCGGTCATCCATATACCTGTAGAATAACAGTCGCGTGCTGCAGCCGCAGGGCTTTTTTAAATGGACTGCGTCTAAGTTGCTCTGCATAGCCGCCAATGCGAAAGGGGTGTAACACTCGGTGGTAGAACTATCAGCATCGCTGAAATTTCGTCCCAGTAGCTGTGTAGGTGTACCAAGATCTGATGACAAATAGGGAAATTGAAGAACGCCATCTGATAACTTATTGTGCGTGTATAAACATAATATCGGCAGCTATTTGATGTTTTTTCAGGTACAAAATATAATTGCCAGGTAAACATCGTTAACGTTTCTTTTAAATTTCATGCCATCCGATCGTGTACATACACCTATATATCTACCAAACATCTAACGTCACTCTTATAAAATAAGCAATTCAATTCTCTTGTAACTGAAATACAGGATAATTATGTAAAATATCTTTACCTATGTAGTGGTAGATCCTAATGTGAAGGATCGCCTGGGGTGGTACCACCCTCTTATCTATTTCTGCCGTGAAGCAGAAATGCTTGCATTTCTGTGTTTCGGTTAGAAGGGTAAGAGAGCCAGCGTAATTTCCGGCACATGAGGCAATCCATCTTAGTCCTCAAGGTTATGTTATGGTCTATGGGCGACGGTGACCACTTACCATCAGGTGGCCCGTTTGCTCGTCTACTCTCCTTATTTAATAAAAAAAAAAAAAAAAAAAAACCTAGTTCTACAGTAAAAAAGATAGGACTACGAAGGCCAGAATTTGCAAAAATTGCCCTGTATTTGGAAGAATTCCATTGTTTATAAGTGTGGCGTTTAACACCGATCCTTAACGCGCCTTATACACGACAAGATATTTAGAGCCGACCGAGAGAGATGATACTATAGGGGAAAGGGGGAATAAATTGCAACAGCTTCTCATTTTTAAACCCCGATTAAAGAAGGGGTATTTTGTCTATGATATATATAAACAATAAAGGTCCAATTTGGATGCGGTACAGAGTTTGTCGAAAGTATTCTTAGCAATGTCTGACAAAAATTTAACCAGTGATTTCCAAGTTTTTAGAGTGTCTTTATTGTCAGATGGGATATCTGGAAAGGTTGGTAATTAGATGATTAGAGATAGAGCTCAAATAGTTATGACCATGGTGCCATGGTACGTTGAGGACCTGATGATAACTATAAGGAAGGAATGGAACAGTCTGCTGGCGTCTGTGTTTCCCGAAACCTACAACTTTGGGATCTTCAAGGCCAGAGTGAATAGGCATTTACTGGACCGGCATGCTCCTTCGTCGACCTCATCGTCGCTTACCATCAGGCGAGATCGAGGTCAAAAGCGGGTTCAGTAGTCAATAACATAAAATAAAAAGTAAGACGATATCCACAGCGATAATCCAGAAGTTAATTAAATTTTTAATTTAAGAATTATCGCCTATAGCATCATCTCTCAGTTATCTCTCATTATCGGGCCGCCTATAAGATAAGACAATTAACTACCATCGCCGTCACTTTAATTTGGAGCTGCATTTATACTTATTATAATTTACATTGACACGGCCCAGTCTTAATTCAATCAATATGAAAATGATTGCCGCAGGTCGAGTTTACTCATTATACACATACAACTCATGGACTGATCAATTAATATCATGAGCTGGTTCTATTTAGCATTTTAATTCGCAATAAATATCTGCATTTTAACAAAAAAAGACTTCAAGACAGCTCTCTTGAGTTACTTATTTTATTACTTTTAACCCCCGACTGAAAGAGGAATATTATAAGCTTGACGCGTTTGTCTGTCTGTGGAATCATAAATAAAAAACATATATATAAATATTCATAAAAGCTGATGATCCGATTTAGACGCGGTTTATTTATTTGACAGAGAGTTTAGTGGAGAGTGTTCCTAAGAATAGACATGGCTAACCATGTCTGATAAAATATGACCTGTGGTTTACAAGATTTTGAAATATATTTAATGTCAGATGGGATCTTTGGAACGGTAGTAGTTAGGTAGGTTCGAGTCTGAGCTTATATGTTTAGGATCATGTTGCCATTCCCACATCAGGAACCTTGAGGATCTGAAAGTAAGGGGATTTCCACAACGGCAAGTCGGGGGTTTTGGGAATTTTTAATTTAGAATTATGGGTAATATAAGTATCAGTCTAGTCAATAAATAACCAAATGTTTTTTTCCCTCTATTTAGTGCCTATTGATATTCTGAGCTTAGAATCTAGTTGCTCAAAAATGTCTGCTGACTTCGCTAATCTGTAATTGCGTATTATCAACTTTTAAAAACGAAATAACAGAAGCATTTCTCTCAAAAAAAAATGTGATCTTTCAAATTATTTTATCTGTCGATCAAATTGGGAGCTTAAGGACACTGGAGATTTGCTAGCGTATTTCCCTATACCACTGGACGATAAGCGAGAGTTTTTCCCCAATTCGAAACCAGTTGACGGATCGCCTCCCTGGAAACACGCTCGCAAATCGCCAGCTTGATAAAACCCTTAGGATTTGTCACGCGGTCGTTTCAATCTGTCTTGACATTCTGCGTTACTTAGATATTACTATTTTGCTTAATTCTAAGACTAAATGTGAAAGTATGTACATATTAGATATAGAATAAAATTTTGCTAGTAGGTACGCAGAATACGGTCCACGAAAAGTTATGTATGATATTATGCGTAATGAGGTGATAAAAGTTAGGTTTTATAACAAGGATTTGATGTCACGTGTCGTCGCTGGTATGGCCGTAGGGTGCTTTCAGTTTAGTGTTAATATCATGTCAACAATAGGTACCTACCATCGTCAATAAATGCATATACACGAAACTAAAAGCAGCCGAAACGTGACTGTGCTAGTCATAGCCGCATGCGCTTTGAACTGCCGATGATAACGTGTGCTAAATACCTTGGAGATGTTTCTAAACAATGAAATTTTTAATACTTTATTAATCCCATTTTTAGAATCCAATGTATGGTAAATCATGTAAGTTTCAAGTTATATTTTTAAAAAATCACCACATTTTAGACGAGATATAATTGGCATTGACGGAAAACATTATGAAGTAAGATGTTCTTCGAAAGTAATAATCAAATTGTTCGATTCCCTGATATATTATTGTATAAGTTTTTTGTTCTTATGCTATTTTATCACATGCTGTATATTGTTCTATTTGACACACATTTTAATCGCATAATTACATTTTAAACGGTCCTTTGTATAGTACCTAACTAAGTATGTATTATATTGAAAACTAAAAATGCATGACAGTGATTGGGAAACTAACTTTTGGTGATGGATACGATAATAATACTGTATTATTTAATTGATTGGTTCTGTAGATAAATAGCATACACAGACCGAAGGAGTTTCTAGTTTTTAGTTATTGTACAAAAAGCGAACCATTATTAATAACTGCAATATTCTGCGATATTGTATTTTTAATTAATTCGCACGTAGCTTCGCCCCCTACGAGCTTTGTAGTATCATATATTGCTGAATTATGCACCTTTTGTGTGAAATCAACTTTAAATACGAGCACTAATATACAAATAATCAATCCGTACTTCTTTGTTCTGTGTCTGCAATAAAATGTAAAGATAGCTTTACACAGAGTATTTAGTCTGTATCTTTTTAGTATTATTATACTAATGAATTCAATAGCGTTTTGTTTATGGATATTTTCATAAACAAAACGCTATTGAATTCATTTGGATGATATACTTAAATAATAATAGTTATGCTCCGTATGGAACTATCTTTACATGGTAAATTAATGCTTAAATGTTATTAACTAGTGAATAATAACTTGTCCACGTTAGGTAAAAACTGTAACACTGGAATTGATATTTAGATATATTTATTTTAAAATTTTAATGTTAATTAATAAGTAATTAGCGTGTAGTTACATTTACAAGTTAACATTTACACTTACTCAATTTAGTCGGATAATTAGTTCAACCGTTGAGCTGCCCAATATATTCCTACATAGCATTAGATCGAGACACAATACGTAGAAATAAAATTATCTGCACACTTAAATTAAATTTGCGTGCATTCTTTTAATAGTACTATAATGCAATAATAATACTAATAAATAATACTGCCAATATAACACCATGGATTATACTGAGAATTAACTGATAAGATGAAGATTAAGTTTTTGTCGTTAATATAGTCTGCGTCTTTGAACGCCGTGGAGTCTGATGTACATACGGAAATATGAACCGACTATACCTCTATGCGATAGACGCTGAAATGCGACTGTGTTCTAAATATAGTAATTCGTGTCTATTTGTTGTGACTCTATGATCTTTTGGAGCGTGTATATCTGGGCATTATTAGTACGCAATAGAGTGTCTCTAGAGCAGTCGAGTGAAAGCTGGCATAGGTGAGTTTGCAATTAGTTACGCGCATACCGCCGCGGGCGCAGTGGCAAGGTAAGGGCCAACGTTGTACGCGGCGTGCTACTGCAGCAGGCCAGTCGATTTCGTAGGACGTTGCTGGTTATCAATACTTTTTAAAGTCATAATCAGCAATGCATATTTAACACAGAAGTCGGACTACTAGCACCCTCTCTAGAACAATGACGTGAGCATGTCTATGGTCAACTCCGTGGCTCGATGTCAATCGAGCCATACATTCAAACATTGGAAAAATGCCCAAATCGCATGCGCGAACTGGCAGACGGGGTTTCCTTATAAAACTTCTGTAGCGAACAATCTACATAGGTGTGAATTCTTTGATTTTTAACCACCGCGTGCGCATGTTTGACACAGGCCAGTAATATGAGGCTTTTCTCATATCTACTTAACGTACAGTATACCTAGCATAAACCAGCTTCATTTTATGCCAGGTTCCGCTTGACAGTCGATTGGGTTTCAGTCAGTCCCAAATGTTACTAAATACAATACGAAACCGAAACGAAGACCGTTCCGTAGGTAATGTGGATGTGGTATGCTGTGTACACAATCTCTTCAACGTTTCCATCATTCCCCTCAGTAGTCCCCGTAATTGAATGTACCGAGTTATCCCAGTGTTGTCAGTTGAAATAAATCTATATTAATGTGTGTAAAATATGTATTCGATATGTTTATGTCACGGCCATCTTGTGTAATCAGCCTTTTTGTACAATACGTTTCCATTTCGTGCTAATGAAAATAACTCGTGTCGTAGAAAGCAAAGTGAGAGTGCAATGTAATGAAGTACTATTCTGTCCTTGTTAGTTAGGCCGTCTTGCACCAACCGTTACTTTAACTCTCGGGAATTCTAATCAGATGTCAATTTTGTATGAAATCCATAGACAATTGGTGAGTTAACCCGGGTAACATTTTGGCGCAAGCCGGCCTTAGTGTGATCTATATATCAGGAACTTGCACACAATGGCTGTGACATATCATAATACATACTCGTACATAGAATGTTGTTGATGTGTAACCTGTAGTCGTATCAGATCATGCTATTCTTCATGACTTCTATTTTCCTATCGATGTCGTACGTACTGCATAAGACTCACTATAGAAGTTGCTATTTGAGGACGCTACTTTGTACTTAAGTAAGTTGGGACTTTGAATTTTTCATGGTAAGCACATCGATCGAACATCTAAGATAAAGATAGATCGACAATAATCGACATGGACATAATTATTGTATGACGTCTACAACGAACGATTTAGTAAAATGGTGTCGATCTATACGGAGGAGTGAGCGCTTCGCGAGTAGCTATTGCAGGTCTAATACGCTATTATAAACTCAAAAATACTTTTATTATCGCGTCGCGTGTATTCGATGCAATAATACAAATAAATAGATTTATATGAAACAATTTATAAGCTTAATGTTTAAGTAAGGATTCGATGAAGACTGGATATAGGGAGTGATCGCGTTTACAGGAATGTAAGTACAAGTGATGGATTTAGAAGTATATTATATGTGACAGTAGATATAACCGGTCTCCACAGAAATAAGTCGCGTCGCTCCCCTAACGCTTTGTTTTTATACAGAATAATTGACTTTATAGCTAAAAAATATATATATTTTTGTCCATTCTGAAATAATTTTCTTTCGGGTGAATGTCACTGTTGTCCCGTAGTTTCATGTGCACCATTGACCAACACCGTTAATGGTGCATATGAAACTACTATTTATTCATTTCGTCAACATATATGTCGTAACTTTCAGCACCATAGTTAATATTTATTCTTATTAAATTAACTGACATCTTGCTAAAATAGGTTTAATCTACTTAAAGTCACATAAAAATACATAAAATCTTTAAATGTTATTACGTGATTTGCTAGACAATCCCTAGATTGTACATTGTACTGAACAGACAATATACTCAATCTTTAGAAACGTAATTTAGCCATCTACACACGTTTATAATATACTAGGCACAAACATATCTGGATAATATTTCATTATAAACAGTACGTTACATATACAATAGATATAAACAATTAGATATATAAAAAAGTATCCTTCATATTATTGTAATTATCCTAATTTCCTACCCTTGTTTCACATCGCGAGACAAGCTAATTAAAAAAAAGTAAAATGGGAGTACAAACATCATTAGTACATGGGCATTTGTGTAATTTCAATTCAAATCTGAGGGTTAAAATTATTATCTAATAATGTTAATATCGTATGGAGTTTCTCGCACTCGTGAAATCTTTTTGTATCTTACGCTTTGAGCCCATTTGGGTATTTTTAGTTTTGGCGAAATTTTATTGAATGGTTTGAAAAATTGTACAAAAAAATTATTCCATAATATTTGTAGGTATATGTACCTATTAAGATTTTTATTTAGTCCCTTTCTTTTATCCCTATTCTATTAATAATAACTTACTATCAGGGTCAATTTTGCTCGCATTTATTTACAAAAGCTATACCGTGTCAAATTCCAATCCTGCTAGAATATTCTAAGGTTAACTAGATATAGTTTACAATCAATAGCTTAGAGTAGAACATTAAACGCATATTAAACTCAGCTTTTGATGTTGAAAGTGTTTTAGATTATAAGGATTTAATATCCCAAATAAAGCTATAGTGTAAGGTGACATTTTATCAAATAGAAATATTTCGAAATGACGAAACTTCTACTAACAATATTCTAAATAGTTCACATTTACTAACGAACAACGTCCATGTCTTTTAATTAAAATCTGATATTGATTTACCATTTAAAATGTATATTTTGTTAAAAAAAATGTCATCTTATGTGTACTCTATAATTTGCTGTATTTTACGCTGCGCAATAAAATAAGATACAGCTTGAGTAGTAAACCGACAGTGGAAATAAATTTTGAAGACTGTAACCAAGTGCTTCTTAGCACCGCTATTGCATTTGGCTTTAAATGTAGAAGGCAATATTGTCTCAATGAAGCTTATCTACGCGCTGTCGACAAGAGATTTTAGTAGCGGACTCATTTGTCGAATGTACGCGCGAGTAATATAATATTAATCCTGGTGCCGTGGTTTTTCAGTCTTAGCTTCTGTAACGAAAGCAATAATAACGCAAGAGTTGCGTGACATATGTCACTCTTACACGCGCCAGGGGTGACTATTCTTAAAACGTAATTTTCTTAGTATTTTTCTGTGATTTAGATTTTCCTTCCTAAAACTTATTTGTCTTGAATTCCCATAATATTTTCAAAATACATTGTGTTAACAAAACTTTCGTCGGGCTTTTACTAGGAGATCTACTCATGAATGTGAAGAACATAGTCCAAAAAGTTTTTAAAATGGCGAATAATATTTTTCAGACTCTTTATATAATAGGTTTTGTAGGGTTTGAGCGACAGTTTTGTACAAAAAGGTTCAATGTATTATATGAAATTTTGATTTCTGTGGCTTTGTGTGAAGCGTCGGAAAAAGTTTGTGCTCCATTTTCAGAATTGTTCACATTCATGAGTAGAACTCCTGATAAAAGTCTGGAGAATGTATTTGTAAACACCGTGTGTATGTTTTAGTCAAATAAATTTTATATGGTAATTTGACGTTTGTCGTTTTAGTACATCACCAGAATCATCACGCTTCGTATAGATGTTTAAAAGGTTTCTGTACTAATTACAATGTTAGTGTTGCAACTGATTTTATCAAAGTTTTAACAGCGTATTTAAATTCGACCAGCTGAATACGTCGGTTTGTGATAATAGATTTTATTAAAATGGGTTATGAGACTAACAACGTCCTCACAGTCGATCCAATGCAATAAATTTAATGTTTAAGAACTGGGAACAAGAATGTCACTACATTAAGGAGCAACGAATACTGCTGTTGGAACTTTGTCGGTAGTTTGCATAATGAATAATCATAAAATATGTAATACTTTAAGATCGTCATTTTTTCTCGTATTCTTCGTGTAGGTTTATCTATAATTTACTAACAAAATTCGACCAAAGCGTTTAATTTACTAAAACATTGTTTATTCTAAAATTATAGTTTTGTAACTGTCGTAATATATAATATGTATATATTTGGCTATCAAACCCTAACTTATGTATATAGTACTAACTTTTAATAAATATACTGTAACACTGAACTGTATGTTACATGAGTAACCAATAAATGTCAATAAAACTGCTTGTGGTTTTGTGCTTTTAGCCCCGCATGCTTGGTTCTGTTTTATTTTTGTTGTTTTGTTTTGGGCCCAGCTTGTAAGCTATTAGTACTGCTGTTGCAGTGTAACACATTGCATAATAATAGTAATAATAATAAAAATTAGATAATTCATGTCTAGGTTCAATCAAGAATACAACATTATTTTGCCATGACATCTTATTCCGTCAAAATACATTTAACACTAGAAATGATTAATTCCTGAAATTAATATTGTCAGTCTTCAAGTCGTTATTTTGTTCGGAGTTTTATTATGTACCTACTTTTATTATCTACCTTCCTTTTATTAGGGATATTGCAATATACACATGCCTTTTGTGGCAAAGTGTTGCGCTGATTGCGTACGCGATTCATATTGCAATAGCCCGAACGATTGTCACTTTTGTTTTCATTTACTTTTTCAAAATGTTCGCCCTTGTGCGGCCTGAAAAAAACAAAGCTGTCGAGCCCGTTATGTTTGAGTTATTTTTTTTTTAATTTTACCTATTCCCATCCTAATAGCATGGGAGGGTGCGGTCTGCGTAAGACGGAGAGCGTGCCGCCGTCGCTGGGCGGGCGACTGGCGCCAGATTTGCGCGGGCGCACGCAGAGGCCTCACGCGAAGGCGAATACAATCAACCTACCCACCACCACGATAAGGGCCGACGACCGCAAGAAGATAACTGTTAATGTTGCTGCAAATAACGCGGCGGTGAGTCCTACTTCACCGCCGCACGCGAATGTAAGTATCTGGAGATTTTAATATGAATATCTACAATGGCTGTCAGACACGTACTGCCACAACGCCGACATGTCGGGCACTGATACCGATATTTATGAAGCCTGAACAGGTTACAACTAAAACGAAGTACAGCAAACAGTTGCTCCATATTTATAGTCTCATGTGTATGTGTCCGGTCGGTGTCGTGTTAGTCTGTGTGAATGTGAACTTTAACAGTAGAAAAAGCCAAGTTACGGGATAACTCGCATGGGGTATATCAGTGACAATTGACAATGTACCTAGACGGTGGGACTGGGCATACCTTAATATTTCTTTTTATATTTTTATTTTCCGTCTATATCTTTATATATTATTTTATAAAAATAACTTCAATCAGTGGTATATTTGTTTTGATTTTTTATAATAAGTTTTGTACTTTAATCTCTTTTGCATGTTCTTCTTATTTTAACGCTTTTCTATATTTCTTTTGTTGTAGGTATGATATACACGGGGATGCATTTTTAACATAGACTGTGATAGCGGGCCGGTTTGATTCACACGCAAGACTATTTTCTGTGCTAAGTGATTCGGAATTACCGCCAAAGACTATAAAGTTTAATGTATTTATTGTAAATTATTGTAAATATTGTAGCACTTTGATGGGGATCAAAGCGTTGATGGAGCACCGGGTGAGCATGCACGTGTGGCTTGCACTCTTCTCTATCGCTTACTTAATATAAATTAAATTGACAAACAAATGAGCTAGCTATATATGTAAAACGTATGCATGATAAATAAACAGGGCCTGTCGAAGCGGCCGTGGGGGTTGAAACTTCGGCGCGGCGGCAGCGGAGGCACGGGGGGCGGAGAGCCGAGCGCCGAGGGCGTCGTCACTGAGTTGCGGCCGCCGGAACTGGCGGAGCCGGCCGCGGACGTGACCGTAGCCCTCGGAGCGACCGCCACGCTGGCTTGCCGCGCTATCGCCACACGCGCCACGGCCTCGTGGCGCAAAACCGCGCCCGAGACGCGCGCCCTGCGGCACGGCGGACGCTTCGCCATCACCCTTGCGCCGGACGGCCTCGCCACCTTGACCATCCACGCGTGTCGAACCTCGGACGCCGGCGTCTACGGCTGTTTAATAAGCAACGAATTGGGTGGAGTGCAGACTTCAGCGAGACTGACGGTCGGTGGCGGCGGAACGCCCGGAGTGCCGGCGGTGCGCGCGCACCCGGGAGGCGGGCTAGTGGTGCAGTGGGACGAGCCCGCTGCGGCGCATCTCGAGTACTGCCGACTCGGGGAAGGCGAGTGGCGGAGAGCGACCGAGACTCCCGCCGCCGCCAACACGTTAGCGCTAGAAGAACTGCCGGCCGGCCAGTACAGCTTCAGACTGGTATGCGCGCGCAGCGGGGCGCCCGGGTCGGCGTCCGGACCCGCGGCCTGCGGCGGCGGCGGCGGCTGGCAGCGCGAGCAGTTCGCCAGGAGATACTCCCTTGAAGAGGAAATAGGACGAGGCAGGACGGCGCGGGTCCGCGCGGCGAGAGACAACGGCACCGGCCAGCGAGTGGCCTTGAAACAGGTTAGCGTTTAACAATTTTACTAATTATATACAATTGTGTGCTGCAATATGGCGTCAAAAAGGTCTTCATCAAACACACCAATGATATCCCCATTTGAGCTCTATCCCCATTACGACGGCGACGGCACGGCACGGAGCTCGAGTTCAATATGAAAGTCTTTTTGACATGAATTCAAATTAATGTCTTACGTTAAGAAGAAAACAAAAAGACTCATATTTAACTCGAGCTCCGTGCCGTGCCTGTGTAGATAGTCCTTTAGACCGCTTAAAGTGTAGGTAGTTCGTTAAACACGTGAAAGTAAATATAATTCGCAGTTTGTATTTCCTATATTAATCATAATCAGTCTTAATTAAATCCACGTGTCTTAAACTCAACAATTAAATGTCTTGATTATATGTGTGTGAGAGTGTGTGTGTGTGTGTGTGTGTGTTAATAAAATTCTCAGTTATCAACCCTAACTACTTGTTACGTAAAGATGCCATCAACTTCATACTATCTTCATTACACATGTAATACTTCCATGTATTGCCATAATCTTTTTGCCATGCTAGAATGAACAAAGGTAAAATAAAAAATTTAATCTATCTTGCTATCATTGGACCAGTCCAATAAAAGAGACGTGCTCTGGTCTATTGATAGCAACTTGTACCAATAATACTAAAATATTCATATAAAAGAGTCCAACAGAATCTTACTTACAACAGATTTCTTATCTGTTTTATGCTAACACAAACATAGTGGCAAATATTACGCACGTACATTGTCTAGTAAACGTCAGTAACAGAAACAATGTGTTGAACTCTTAGAATAAACTTCTCGTTAGTGGTTCGTTGTGTAGTTTCATTCTGTGATTCTGCGGCGGGCCATGAGAATTCGCCAGAGATTAGACCGATTGAAATTTCCATCATAACTCATAGGAGTGTTAAAATGTGTCTAACATTAACATTTTGATCCTGAGAAACTATTTTAAACCGCTTATTGTTTAGGCTGATAGCCTGTGTTGCCAATGCTTAGTTAATTTTATTTTAAATCAGGTGATGGCGGGGCGTGGCGCGGACGCGGTGCGCGAGTACCGCATCCTCTCGCGCGCGGCGCACGGCGCGGTTGTGCGCGCGCTGGCGCTGTTCGCGGACGTGCCGCACGCAGGCGCGCACTCGCTCGTGCTCGAGCTGGCGAGCGGCGGCGCGCTGCTCGATTGGGCCGCCGCCGCGCCCCACCTCTACACGCAGCACGCGGTCGCGCTCCACACGCGGCAGCTGCTCTCCGCGCTACACTGGCTGCACACCAACAACGTGGCGCACCTCGATGTCCGGGTTAGTTGCTCCAATGCTTTCAGACCACGCAAGTGTTATCTCTATATTAGAGTGCGTTCCAAAACCATTTGAAATTATTCACGTTTACAGATGTACACGTTCCATTGCTTATTTAGAATTCAAGTTTGATACATTTTCAGCTGTTAACACGGTAAAGATACATGGACAGTTCTCAACGTGAATTATTTCAACTGGTTAGGAAACGCTCTCTTAATACTATTTTGGTGGACCACTACTAGCACAGGCAGTTTAGCCTGAAGATTTTTTATTGGGGTGGAATTTACGTGCCAAGATGAGATGTTCACGAGGCCATTAGTCATTAGACTTTCGTAGCTACTCTTCCGCATGGAAGAGTAGCTACGAAAGTCTAATTAATTACACAGATACACACGCCAAAATCAAAAGAATAAACTTTTGTCTAAAAAAAGATACTTGTCTTAAAAAAGATACTTTTTGACTAATATGTATGATCTCTTCTTCTAAATCGTGTTCCGCATTGCTGAGGGTCGTGATCATTCTAAGTAATATTTAATCACATAGAAAGTCGTTCTCATGTCATCTCGTCGGTCGTTCTCGTGGCAGATTTAATGGGGTGGTTTGCCATTGCCTACCCCATTGCACACACTGGTTATCTCAGTGTGCGGGTTTCCTTTTTGTATAATAGACGTAGGCACTGAACTCCGTCCTTAATGGACTTTTCCCACAGCCGGAAAACATCCTAGTCGAGCTAGGCGGTTCGCAGCCGCAGCTGAAGCTGGTGGACCTGGGCTCGGCGGTGGAGCTGGGAACGGGCGCGTGCGCAGGTGGCGGCGGCCGCGAGGTGCTCCCACCGGCGCACGCGCAGCTCGAGTTCGCGCCGCCCGAATGCGTGCTCGGCCGCCCGCCCGCGCCCGCCTGGGACGCCTGGGCCGCGGGCGTTTTTCTCTACGTGTTCCTCACTGGGGTACGACGAAACGTTATGCTACCCCGCACTATGGAATTTCACAGCGCTATTTTTTTCCCCGCATTGCTATAACCTATGAAAACGTATTACGCGACTTTAAATCAATTAAAAAGGTGAAAATATTGAACGCCCGTGGCAATATTTCTCATTGTTCAATGACTTTTTGTCTAATATGTAAATTTTCGATTTTTGTATGTTATACAAATACACTTTACCTCCCAACTTTAGCCTTTAAACAACCCCTCCGAAAGTCCACTGTATACCGGAACAGGCTTATGTATTTTCGTCTTTATATAAAATAAACTACTTACTACTTATGGATTCTTATCAACGCGCACCGATTCTACTGTATTAGCTTATTTGGCTTATTTACTTTTACTGCTTGCAGCTGTCACCGTTCCTAGACGAGTCGATTGAAGAGACGACAGCGAACATAATAAAGTGCGACTACTGCTTCCCCCCCGAGCACTGGGAGGGTATAGACGCGCGCGCTCAGCAGATCATCCGCGGACTTCTGGACGCGACGCCATCACGGCGTCTCCTGCCTGGCGACGCGCTCGCCGACTCCTGGTTTGACGAAGTAAGAGGATCGGTTCTAAAAACCCTCGTTAACGATGCGTGTAACGTGGGTCGCCACATTCGCATTTTACCACACAAATTAATTTCGCTGTTCACTCAGTCCATGAATCTTGAACAGGTGCCTTACATGGGTTTGTAAGATACATCGTATACAAATATTGTGCTTGAAATGACATACAAACTGCAGCGACATATATTCGCGAGTAACTTCCAACAAAATTCCCGTTAAAGATGGTACCAAACCTCACGGCACTGTGTGCGAATTGAAAATAATGTAACACATTTCTCTCACAATGAAATTCGAAGTCAAGGCGCGATTGACTCGCCGCTCTATCGCGTGCGTCTATAACATTTCTAGGGTATAATATTTCGCTGACAAACTGGAACTGTTGCCTGGTATATGAGCCGTATTCTTGTGCCACGAATATAGCTACGCACGATGCTTCTTAATATACAAGTTTGTGTTTGTCTGCAGGCGCCAGCTAGCAAGTTATCAGCGACACAATTGAAGACGTTCCTAGACCGGCGGCGGCCGGCCGGCCACGGCAACGCGCTGCAGGCGCTGCGCTCGCCCAACGACACTTGACACCCCGACGAGCTCGCCGACGCGGCGCTGCACTGAGCGTCGCGCGACCTCGCCACCTCGCCATCTCGCCGGCGCTGCCGCGAGCACGCCTCCCAAAGCTCACTGTCCCTTGGATGCCGGTGCACAGCTGCCTTACACACATCACCATCATGTATTTCATACAGTTGGCCACATGACACGTGATTCACTAAGTTATGTGATGCGCCGATATAAGTCAGGATTTATCATTTGGCCGACCGTATAGTTACCGTGTGTTTTTACAGTGTGTCCAAAGAAATTTCCGTTTATTCACTAAGTCACTGAAAAGCAACATGTGATGCATAATTAGGTATACCAAAAATATAATGGATATACTGGCTACGTTCTTCAAAAAATATACACCAAGAGTTGCTCTTAATGCCTAGCAAATAAGTGAAGAAAACTTATACGTGAAGCTTTGCTCCACGAATTGATATTAATATAGGTCTCATGATGAACTGGAAGCATTAGTTGTAGGTGATAATGTTTTTAATTGTCGTAATCCTTTAAACATAGCCCAATTTCATATGTGCATATAAATGCAGAAGGCGCTAGCCAAAAGTAGATCTTATTTTTCGCAAACTGAATTACGTTTTATGCACAATATAACTATAACTCGTATGTTTAGTCATTTTGCCCACCTTCCGAACTCAATGTATTAGTTATGTTGTGAATTTATTATGCGACGCTTTCATGTACCGTTTAGTAACGAGGGCTCGATTTTAATTATTCATTTTAAAATTATAACAATATGCCAAATTATTATCGCTTTCGGAGCCAGAGTCGCGTCGCGTTTATTCCAAATTGTACTAGAAGATGTGAATATGTAGAACCATATTTGATTCACAATATCAAGCGATGTAGAACAAATGTAATAGAAACATAAATGTTTGTGATTTGGTTTAATAACTCGCAATAGTAAAAGTATATGGTTTATAGCGTGGCCGATTTTAAGGAATGTGTCTGTGATTTATGCTAAAATAATAATATTTCATGCTTATTTCTAATTTTAACGTATGAACTTGTTATTAAAATTATTGAATTGTATATAGTTCTAAGTTATAGCGCGTATTCTGTCCTAATTTTTGACCAAATTGCAGAAATTTTATTGTGTAAGTAAATATTGTGTAACATTATTGGTATACATGACACGATAGTACCTATATTATGATAACGTTACGTTACTCATCATTATTATGTATGTAGTAATTAATCAGCATGTCAGCACTACCAATGCCGATCGCAGGGCATTTAGATATTTCAGTTTTAACTCGTATTTTACCTACTGACCACACTTGTGGAAAAAACTTATCCGATTTTTAATTTACTCTGATATATTTTATAAATGAAATTGATTAACGATAGTCGAGAGTGGATTTTTAAGTCCATTTCATGATTTTACAAACATATTTATTCAAATTAGCTTCTTTAGAGGATATCAGATCGTAAAATGTAATTCCGTCATTAGTTTTAGTTTATTTTAATTGTTGATTATTTTACAAGACTTACGTAACATCTTCTATAACAGTTGTCAGCAATGTGTAAATTAGAGCGCTACGGTGGTAATAATTTACGAACCGAGTTTGATGCCGCCCGGTAAAACCTACGGCAAACTGTTTATAAATGAACTTATGAACTTATCCCTAAAGTATACACCTATAAATATCATTGATTTTTAATATCCTAAACTATTTGTACATTATTTTACCTTTTTAACGCATTATTTATATTACAATTAAATTATACATTTAAAATATTAATCAAATTATACTCCTACATACCACAATCATCAAGCATATACAATTTTATAGTGTAAAGTTTTTTTATTTATATTATTTTATTATATACATCCATTTCAAATCAAATCATGCATGCCAGTATAATTACCCTAATAGTAGTTGCTAGGGACCTATCACGATGTATTAAGTACTGTTACATTAATGTATTAAGTACTGATACATTAATGTATTAAATAAAATTCATTAATTATATAATTTTGTGAAGTATTTTGTTAGTTTTATTTAATACGATACGAGACCTATTTGAAACGTTTGTACATTGATCCGAGTAAGGGTCGATTCATTCGTGCCCCGCTTGAGCCTAATGGTACATGGGGATACATATTTTAAGTTTTAATAAAACAACGAATTTACAACATAAATATATATTTTAATTTAAAATGAGTTTTAAATACTTATTAGTAAAGGGAAACATGTGTCGATTTCGGCGGTGCCTATTTATCTAAACCTATACGAAACTCTCTCGCTCACTCAGAAACTAGATTGTGTATATAAGAGTGAGCGGGACGTTTCATTTAGTGATGATTAAATTTAGCGTCACTTCTGAATCAGTGCCACTGGGAAATTGTAAAATATAGGTAGGTAAGTATAAAAATATTTAAAAACTTACATTCACACAGATTGTCTATTAGAGGTATCCATGTCGATTCACACAGTAGTATTATAATAAATTAATTATAACATTCTTAACTCTCACTAAATTCTCTAAAAACAATACAATACTGACATAGACTGTAAAGTAAGTGTAATTAATGTACTAAAACACTGCATTATGCTTAAAAATAGTATGTACGACGTGCTCAATTTCAAAAGTTTATATAAAGTAAATGCATTAACCTGAATGAAATTTAAATTACTGTATCCATACAATTAATACTGAACAAACATAAAATTATCCATTAAATATTCGAATCGATCGGTAAGACACGCAGGAAACTCAGGAAAGAAACAAAGTAAATCCTATACGTGCATATAAGTAGTCGTATCGAGAAGCTCCATTCTGAAAACCCATACTTTTTCGGGTTCGTTCTCACTAGTACCACTGTTTGTACCACCGGTGGTACTATGGAGAAAAAAAAGTCCCACTGGTACCACCATCCAAATTAGTGGAACTAGTGAGAAGTTTTGTACCACTAGCTTTTTGGGCGGTACCGACAGAAAAGGCAATATTTTCTTATTTTCTCTGTTTAGTAACCTAGCGTTACTGCCAAAAGACAAAATTCCAATTGGATTAGAATATATTGAAAATGAGATGCCCGAAAACGACATCAAGCTGTCGGCATTCACCAATTACTTCAAAAAAGTATGGATGAAGAACTTTCTTCCAATATTGAGTGTATTCGGACAGGAGCATAGGACCAACAATTCTGTTGAAGGTTGGCATCATGCGCTCAATTCCTACAAGAGCAGAAACAAACCACAGTTATTAGAAATTTTGCACAATCTTCTTGATGAATCGTATATAACGGAATTCCGGAACAACAGGTTGAAAAAATTCAAGAAGAATTCACAACCAAAGCGACGCAAACAGTATATCGTCTCTGATGACCGCATTTTATACGCACAAATGCAACTGACTTCTGGAGAAATAAGTGTTGGGCACTTTTTGGAAAAATTGCGTTATTAATTTGATTTTCAATTACTTACTGTTCTTAATTACATACTTTACCATTATTAATTATGTATCTTTTCTGTCGGTACCGCCCAGAAAGCTAGTGGTACAAAACTTCTCACTAGTTCCACTAATTTGGATGGTGGTACCAGTGGGACTTTTTTTTCTCCATAGTACCACCGGTGGTACAAACAGTGGTACTAGTGAGAACGAACCCTTTTTCGCCGCCTTCCACTGAGCTCTATGATTTTATGAAGTATGAGACACCAAGCTAACGTAAAATATTCATAAATAGAGAGTTAAAACTTGATGCCAGCTTGCACTTTGGCCATGAGATCAGCGGATTTGTGGAGCTGAGCGGACTCTGACTGGGTGAGCGGCTGACGGATCACGTCGCAGACGCCGTTGTGGCCCAAAACGCAGGGCAGCGACAGAAACACCTCGTCATCGATGCCATGCTCGCCCTGGGGACAAGTGAAGCATAAAAAATTGATAAGTTTTTTATTTCAGTTTAGAGGCACGACACGGTGCCCATATCAGCCTCGTTAGTTTATTGTTTCGTAATTCAACAGCCTGATTTTACATACGAGGGTACTAGTCCGATTTCTGTACATACATAAACACACGTTTCCCGTAGGGGTAGGCAGATAGGTACTAAAGATTTCCACCAGCAACGATTCTGTCTGTGTTTGTTAATTGCAAACTGCGCAAAAAAAAGAAGGAAGAGTAGTATTTAAATAATGGCAACTTTCCATTTATCGATATCAAATCGCCATACATTTTCAGTAGAGTTTGCCATTATTTAATTACAGTAGGTACAATACACCCAAAATTCTATTGATCAAATTCCTCATGCTCGATTCAGCCAATGCTATTATTGTTCGGGTTATTGGACTCTTCGACTCGTGCGTTTTAATTTACTTACGTAGCGTGCAATTACACTGACTGCATTATATTCAGAGATGTTTTTGAAAAAAAGGGCACTACATTTTTTTTTAAATAGATAACTACACAGACCTACAAAATTGAATTTGGTGAAATGACTTGAAATTTTTACAATGTACTATTTTTGTATTTAAAAACCCTTATTACCTTCAAATAGGTGGAAACAGCATGCACGCTGTGAGCATTAGACAAGATAGTTCTGGCTAGTTGTGACAGAGAGAGCCCGATTGCCCAGGAGGTGTAGCCCTTCAGCTTGATGACCTCATAAGCGCTCTTCACCACGTTCTCGTGGGTCTCCTTCCAGTTCTCAGGGTCCTCATTAGTGCCTATTTTAGGGTTCAGGTCGCTGAGACGTACACCGGCGATGTTCACGCCAGACCACACCGGCACTGTAGGAAAATAACCAAGATTAGCGAGACTGGTAGTAATATCATCTAAACATTAAGTCGATCGCTCTTTTTAATTAGTGAATTTCGTTTCTCATTATCTTTGGTGTAGTGGTCTAATTAAAAACCAAACACTGGGCAGTATTGCACTAAAATTGCGATGAATGTTCAGATTACATTCATGCAAGAGCTTACCGAATATGTCATTTTGATGACCACCTCCAGCAGCGCCTGATAAACCCCCAATAGAGATGATACTCGTATTAGAAGATTGTGCCTTTTGTCACAAGTACGTATAATATAATATCAAAGACTCCCGCTGCGCGCAAGCTGCGTGGCAATTTCCATTCCTGGTTATGTAGTTAAATCGTCAGCGAAAGGACACGATTGCTAGCAATGTAGGTAATATATTTACGCAGATCAGTACGAGGAAATAATCTGTCTTACCGCTGCTGTCTCCGTGCTCGCCGATGATGTAGCCATGGCAGGACGTCGGCGCAACGCCAAGCTTCTCGGACAGGAGGTAGCGGAACCGGGCGGAGTCCAGGTTGGTCCCGGAGCCGATCACGCGGTGCTTGGGCAGCCCGCTGATCTTCCACGTCACGTAGGTCAAGATGTCCACTGGGTTACTCGCGATTATGAATATCGCGTCTGGGCTGTACTTCACTAGCTGTAGAAACATTTTACCATAAAAATCAATTTTTTTATGACATAAAAGTCGCCCAACACAATAGGTATAGTATAGACGCTGCCCCTCTACCTATTTTTGAAATTAATCAATCCTGAGCTTAATAACGCAATCGTGAGAAAAACACTTTACTCTTTGGGGTCATTTATTAATCTCTTACCTGAGGAATGATTATTTTGAGAACATCAGTGTTCCTCTGCACCAGGTCGAGTCGGGACTCCCCCTCGCGTTGCCGCACCCCCGCTGTCACCACACAGATCTTTGAGCCCGCAGAGATGGTGTAATCTAAACCACAAACAAACCGTGGGGTTACATGAAAGTCGTAACTTACGCTAGGATATTATCTTACGTTAAAGCCACATCCCCGCGGTAGCAATTTCAAAGTCGTTATGTAAGTACTCGAATGTCGTTAAAACAACATTTTCAAAAATTCATCAGACATTCTATGTACTTACATATAGTCTATTTTATAATGCTGTACTTTATCCCGCTACAATGTAATTCCGCACAATAATGTCTTTTAACACTTCAGTGTACCTATGCATTGTTTTTCTTTTCTACCACATTTACCATAGCACATTTCAGAGGATCTTTGAGAAAACTTGTTTACGTACTGATTGTACTAAACTAGTTAATCAATAAGGTAAGTATTTACTTACACCTAGAATAGCATGTACAAGTAACTATTGCATTTATATTAGGTATATACCTGTACTGGCTTGAATCCTGGCGTTCCTCATGAAGGAAGAACCGTGCTGCAGGTCCATCATTTCGCCCTTTAGTTTGTCCTCCATGCAGTCCACCAGGGCAATGTTGTTCGTCACACCCTGTATAACAGAGCAATTGCCGTTTCAGGTACAATGGAGTGGATTTATACCTAACTCTTAACATGAAACTTTTGTGTATATAACCACTTTATAATAATAAGACTAGTTATGCATTGCTCACACCTGAGCGACCAAAGCGTTTGCGAAGCGACAGTCGCGCGGCAAACGCTGCTCATAATATTTATACGTAGTCACCCACACCTACGCGTCGGCGACGCGGGAAGGCATTGTCAACAAAGAGGGATGGATGCGACCACCCTCCATGGTGTGACGTCACATATTTTGCAAATTTAAATTTAGAAAATATTAAATTAAAACAGCACTTCTAAAATTATTTATATATTTCTAGTATATACATCAAATCAAATGAACGATACAAAATTTAATCATCTTGTCTCCATGGACTTTGAACCCATTCCTTTATATTATTTATGACTTCTTTTAGATTTACGCATGTGACGTCACGAAGCTTATGACTCGTCCGCCCCCCTTGTCACACGATGTCACGGCTTAACGTGTGACGTAATTTATGGAGGCCTCCCCCCTGAAGAATACGCCTTGAAGAAAAACGCTGATGAATGAAACGTTGGTGTTTGGACTTAAGAAGAAAGTTGACCTTAACTAGTACTATTTAGTATTCTGTGCCTTGACCACCCCTGTCAATTAACGTGTCTATAAAACAATTTATTGATGTTGTCGCTACAATAAAGCTAGAAATTAAATGGCCACTATATTTTCGGATATAAATAATCGTCTATAAAACTTAACGTATACATATTCATATGTACTCATAACTCGAGAATTGCTGAAATGAATTGGACGAGGAAGGTATTGTTTTCTATTAGTAGATTCGATAATCGTGAAGGCATAGGAACGTGGTACCTACTCGAAACTGAGGCTAATAGTGACGCAGTTTACAGAGAAATGCGCGTCTATTAGGTTTTCAAAACAATCATTTTCATCATTAAAACCGTGTGTCAGGTATAGGTGTGAGAACTTCTTCTAAATCGTCTTCCTCATTGCTGAGGGTCGTGATCATTCTAAGGAATTAATCACATAATATCGTGGCAGATTTAATAGAGTGGTTAACCATTGCCTTCCCCATTTCACATACTGGTTATCTCAGTGTGCAGGTTTCCTCACACTAAATTCTTCACCGTCAAAGCGAGTCACAGCAGTTGGTAAATGTACGTAAGTCTATCAAAAAATCGAAATCTCATTGGTACATGACATTGCATGGCTTCGAACTCGGACTTCCCGCATGGAGTCCGACGTCCTAGCCATGACGCTACCGACGCTCTAATTACAAAGAATGCATACCTACATATCTGATAAGCTAGGTCAGTATATACTTACTATAGGAGAGTAAAAGTGAAATTACGATTGTAATAAATCCAGTCTGTTCAAGGGAACATGACAGTGAAATTGTAACACTACATTGCCTGATAAGAATATTATTTTATCCTTTTATCTGTTACTTGGTATCTATGGGCGACTTGTTAATTTCATTTTTTCTACACTAGTACTTACCTATCTAATTATGATTTAGTGTCGCTATAGTTTAATATAAATGAAGTGAAGATATATTCATAGCATATCATTCGTATTAATTCATAAACAGTAATTTGGATCAAAAGCATTATTTACGTTAAGTTTAATGCGCATTAAGTACCTACAACTTTCATCTCATAGCTTTATAATCGTTTGGTCTAGGATTTAGTATTTTGATGTGATCTATTAAAACGACCTTTGATTATGATTCCATGAAACTGACTCTAGTAGTGCAGACAAATCGCTTTGACGTGTCTAGCAAGTCAAACTTTTCACACAAAACAGTGCCAAGCTTTGGAATATAACACAAATGCTTCCGAGATTGTCGATATCAAACATATAGGTACTCATGTTTCAGGTGATCGAGTCAGCGACAGTAAAATCAAGACTTGATAAGTCAGTATAAAACTGACCATTGTTTTTCATTATAAGTTATTTATTATCATGATTTATTAAATTGCGTAATGTACATGCTTATATCTTGTCAAACTGAAATTACTGATTCACATTTATTTACCTAGATCGCCACGGAACGACAATCGCAAGTATAAACCTTTGTTTTTCAGTTTAGTAGTTAAGAATTGAGACCAAGCTACCTTTCACGTTACGTAATAAGCCCTCTCTAACTGAACGATAGTGGACTTCTTATAAACTTTATATTTAGATGTATAAATTTAGCATTAGAATCAATGCCAGTCGTCACTGAAAAGTGCGTTGCTCTTTAATTCCTGGCTCTACCTATATTAATAAAACTTTCCTGTCTGTGTATAGTGAGTAATAAATTGTTACACATGGGAAAATACCGTCGCTTGTCTACTCACATGTGAATTAACGATGAGCAAATCGTGGGGCAACACAAAAACTTACCTATACCTACTCCAATTTCTTTATACAAATTAACCGAACCGATAAAAGTGGTTTAAAATTCCTGTACAAAATCGTAAAGTGGGCTTGGTGAAATCTCACCGAACCCATAGAACTCTATTTTGCGGTTTTCTAGATTGCTATGGGTTCGCTCCGATTCCGTTTCAAAATCGGTGCAGTGTACTGTAGGCGTTTAGGGACTAAAGTTCTAAAGTATTAAGGAGACAATAATAATAATAATAATATTTAAGGATTTTGAGGGATCATGGCTTGGCTGTCTACCAGAGATTGCGCAGACGTCGCCGGATCGAATCCACATGTAGACCATTGTAATGAACCATTCCTAGCATTTTAGCTTAGTTGGAGTGGTGAATATAGAACATAGTATTGTGCAAAAACTTAACTAAAGTTTAAAAAATCACCGCATCATTTTTATATTTAATAATATTGTAAGTGGGCTTAGATGTAAGATGTATGTATGTAGATGTATGTAGTGCCTCATGTGCCGGTAATTACGCTGGCTCTCTTACCCTTCAAACCGAAACACAGAAACGCAAGCATTTCTGCTTTGCGGCAGAAATAGATAAGAGGGTGGTACCAACCCAGGCGATCCTGCACATCAGGATCTACCATCTCATCGTTTACCTGGGTGAGCATGGAGAAGACGGCGGCCATGCCGACCTGGCCGGTGCCGACCACCGTCACCTTGTTACCGGTGTCGTCAGTCTTCGGCTGGACGGTCTGGAACAGCTTGTCTACGGTCGCCATGTTACCTATAACAACAAGTAAATTATATTCAACGACCGTAACTATATACAGATAGATCGATTGTTGCTATACTATAGTTTGCAAAGACCCCATGTATAAAGTATAAGGGTGAAAAATCTGGCAAGACAGTACCAGGTAGAATCCAAATTTTAAAGATTTTATCAACGAATCCAAAAAAAGTGTTACAAAAATCACAAAAAAGACAGAAATTAACATGATACACCCTAGTAATAATGCCTATTTAACCAGGTGACATGCTCTGTCCCCAATTCAACAAAGTACCTACACTTTAGAGATTCGTGCCTACCTACACCCGTATTTATTTTTACCATTTTTGATGTTTTTCTCTCTACCTTTATCTATTGCATTGACCCTATACCGATTTTTTCCTCACGGACTAAACACTCTTCCAGTTTAAAAGTACCTACTAGCATGAGGATCGTTAAGTCGGTCGTGGGCAGTTTATGACAATAGCATTTAATACTTAGCATACCTACATACATAGTTATCGCTTTATCTCTATAAACGTAATCCTCTAAAAGCAAGTTCTGGATAAGGACATATTCAGTTGTATCACAACCCGTAACGAAAACCTATAAAAAACACGCGTATTCGTTTACAGCTGGCATACAGTTAACGTACTCGTGTGACTGTAAGTACTTAAGGCTTCAGTTAACTTTTCAAATAGAGTACTCATCTATAGGTAGGTATACATCTGAAAATGTCCTGTGAATGTAATTTTAAAACATACATTGGTACATTGACGTATATCGCATTGGTATAACAATATTGCTCTCAAGAAACCCTAATTACTTAAATCAACATGCCGAGTTTCATTACAATCCGATGGGCGCATAGCCCAGCACAGTTGCAAAACCAAAGGTTAAGTAATTCAATATGAAACATTAATAAAAATCAAATTTGGTAAAAATAACTGCACTTTGAGGATTAACTACCTACATCCGATTAAGAACCTAAATCCTTAGCTCAATGGCTTTTTGTCAGAAGGCATATTACTTTTTAAATTAATATTCTAGAACTATTATAAATTCTAAATTAATATTCTAGAGTATATTAAATGACGTATCTTGTAACGGTTTCAGTTACTATAAGATAAATAAATACAATACAATACTAAGTACATAAACAATTCCTTCTACTCACCTTAAATTAAGGGGAATTAATTAGCTACAGTAATAAATTATTAATTTCTGTAACTGTTAGTAATAAAATATTGTTTATTTATTATATTGTTGATAACATCTTCAAAAAAATAAAATAAGCAGTTTATACTCACAGCGGTTCCTATAATTGCCGTTTAGATTATGTCCATTCATGTTTAAAATTGTAACCTTTTATAGCGGCCTTAAGTAAATCAGTAACTCGGATAAGATATCGCGAACAATATAATATTATCTACACGCACACATGCGCACGCGTCAAAAGCTGCACGATCACTGAACTGAACTGAGTGAGCGAGCGAACGGAATACACTTTTGAACTGAGTCAACCACAGTTATACTACTCTTTCAGGCAACCTCTGTCTGGGGTGCAGAATACATTTAGTATAGGATACGTAATCGAATATAATCCCCCCCCCCCCCCTCCAAGCCCCGCCCCACCTAACCGAAGCTTGACGAAATTCATGACGAATTTTTGAAATAAAATGTATTATATTAGGTTCAGATCTAAGGTCAACCTAAGGTTATAGGATAAACGACGCTTATACGAAAGCTTCTTTGAAGCTTTTATAAACAAAGATTCAGTAATAGTGTACGGTGTAGTCGACGGATTTTCTTACGCTGTTTTTCACCAGTAGGTGGGTACCAGATTGCGTAAGTCTTCGAAAATATTGTAAGTATAGATGTAAAATACCTGTGTACATGTGAAAATAATATGAAGTTTTGAGAGTCCGGTGACCCGCCATTAATAAAGTAGTACTTACAGTATATATTAAAAAAATAAATCATACACCAATTACTTACATTGCTCAAGTTTTGCTTGCAGCATAGCATCAGCAGTTAACATCAGAATGATTTACTGATTCCTTTTAAGGGATCCGTACCCCGAAGGGGAAAACGGAACCTTAGTTGCTGTCGCTACTCCGTCCGTCCGTCCGTCTGTCACTTAGGTCTAGCGCCTAAACGGAATAAGATATAAACTCCAAAATTGTATACTTATACCTAAATGTATTCCCTTAACCCAAATCCGAATATCGAATTTAAAATATCTAATTATTTTTAGAGGTCCGAAACAGGCAAATTGTTCTTATAAATAATACGGATCGCTACAAATATGGTTAGGCCCGACTTGGCCGGTATTTTTATTTTACAGTTTAAAAAAATATCCAGGTACTAATTACAACGTACTTAATAATAATTTCTAGTTCACTTGAAAGAAAGTTTTCAAGAAAAGAGTTCATTTACCAGTATAGGTACTCCAAAAGAGCTACTAAAAAGGTCATTGAGGTCATGCGCCAAGAAAGTTTTTACCATGAAATGTTACAAATATTCAAAAAACTTCTTTAAAAATACATTTCGTGCTACCTCTAAAGCTATCTATGCTTTAGAATGGAACAAAAAATTGGACTTTGAAATTCTTAGGACGCTTCTTGCAATTTACTATAAAACTCGTATATACAAAATCAGAATAGCAATTAGCGTGCGTATACGCAGCGTAGAAGCGATGTATGCTTAGCGACAGTGCATTCTTGTGTCACTTTAATTTGGCGTTAATAAATAATCTCTATTTTTAACACTGATCATTCGTGTTTCTTGCATGTTACATTCAAAACAGATACACAAGTTTGTCTGACTGCCTGAGTGTTATTTCTCTTAAAACGTGTATTTTATCAATTTAAATTACTTGTTTATGGTTAGTGGTCAACCTATTTGTCAGAGTTGAGAGAGTTCAGGCCGCCCGTAGGCCTCTGACATGATTTAACGACTGCTATCGAACGACAACAACCGGGACCGACGTGCTCTCCGGGGCACGGAGGAGCTCAGATGAAATATGCCACTAGCGGCATCTAGCAGTGACCCATCCAGTTACTGACCGCGCCCAACGTTTCAAATATTACATTTTATTTTTAAATTAGTTTTCGATACGAAAGTCAATTCCACCTATTGTCAATGACGTAGAATGAAATTCTACATTTATTTGATGAAATCTCGGATAATTGTAACAAACTCTACCTGCTACAAAAATTATGAAGAAAACAGCGGACTATCCGCTAGTTTTCTTCATCGTCTTGTACTTGTTGTTTTGGCCTTGTTTCAGTCAACATATCTATTGAATATAACTTCGTACTCTCCTTTAAACACATATAAATAACTTGTATTAAGTGATTAAAACTTTTCAACTAAAAAACTTAAAAAAAGCTAAATTGCCTAATAAGAATTAAAGTCGGTAGAAAAATAATTACAATGAAACTATTCTCCATTTTTGTTAGTTGCTAACTGTAATATAAATAATTTTAAGTTGTAAATAAACAAACATCTTCTACTCCAGTACATTAATATTATCGTACCCAGGGAACACACCTACTCGTATATACCTACGTTCCTAGTTTCAGTAATTCGCGAGAACTTTTTAAAGCTGATAATATATAGTTTTACGGGGTTACCCTTGACTAGATTAAAATAAAACTAAATGTACTTTTGTTTGCGAAATATTACACAGTACTTACGTATTTATTTGGCGACTTTCGTGGAAGTTGCCACGTAGAGTTGGTCCGTAGCGCTGAGTAGCGTGTGTTGTGTTCGCTCCGCCGCTGTGCCGGCTGGCCGATCAAGGTGACCTTCAACAGTTCATTTTGGAAGCCACGGCAACGCGCATGCCCGAATTAAAAACCACATTCCCTCGCAAAATACACCATAAGCTAGACGTAGCACAGTCCACAGTCGCAGACGTTTCGCAGTCGACACAGGACTTCAATTTACGTTCCTATGTCCCGTCCCGCCCATCCATAAACTCATTGAAGAATGTAGGACGTGTTAGTATAATGTTAAAGACTTTGATATTGTTCCATTCTCTATAGGTAGATCAGGTTTGTCATTATTGACATAAATAATCATCATTACACTATCGCTGAAGCGCTTACGATATTATCCATAATCTTTGTCCTATTTCCTACATGAGCTCATCTAGCCAAAGGGTCTTACAATGTAAACGTTTCTAAGTTGGATATAATCTAAATAAACATGTCTTGGGTAGTCCAAAGGGCTAAGTAATACAATACTAAATACCATCCTAACTCATAGCATTAAGTTATTAACAAGACTGGTCCAGAAGCCACGCAAAAACTTCGAAGAGAAAGAAATCAGGTGTACCTAGCTACAACCAAATCTAATAAGTAATAAAAATAAGAATACATACGAGTCTTATATTATGATGAGTTTCATAAGTTTTGCTTCAAACTGCAAAGTTGAACATATTTATAGATTTAATGCCGTATTTCGTAAAAATAAACATCTTTCGTCCATCGGATGTAGACGAATCAGTAGTCACGTATCCGTAGTAGAAACTATGTATTACGGCCCCGATTGAAACCAGTTCCCATTGCATGAGTCAGTCGCGACATCACGCGAGCGAGACACGACGAGCCTCTGCGCACGTCTCTATGAGGAAAATATGGTGTAACTCCGTGTAACCCATTCAAATACATACGGACCCATGCTGCAAATATTAACGATGCATCATTATTGACATAGTCCTCTATTCGCCGAATTGGTGTAAAAAAGGTATTGTTATCTGTCTGGGTAACAGCTGGTGCAATACAATGCAACAGTGACGAGCGGTTCGAATCTGAGCCTCGTATGCAGCATTCATTCACACATAAATGTGCAATTTACTTATTTTATCCATTTTGTTTTTGGTACGAAAACAATAAATTTGTTCAGTAATTTCAAACCTATTCGATATTTTGATTTCCGTTAGTTTAGTTTTGAAATCTCTATACAGAATGTAACAAAAATCCCTATAGTCCCGAAAGGGGCCCGTTTAGTACCCATATCAGAGTTGACCCCATAGGGAAAGTTGTTCAGTTATTGATACTGAACACCCTCCTTTCAGGACAATAGTGGGTTTTTGTTACACCCAGTAGAGCAGAAACATACATTTTCTAGTAGGTATCCACTGTTGTTGTTGAGTTCTATGGTACACCGGAGGTACTGACGGCACTTAACGAGATCTCTCCACGCCATCATGGGTGGGTGTGTCGTTTCGTGCCCTTGAATTAGGTTTTCAAGGTGACTTTCAGGGGTCAACGGTCTGTCGCGCATGCTCATACTAAAAAATACATCTGACTGCTGTCCCACTGCTGAGCATTATTATTACGCTTTTATGTATTCAGAGTGGGTTGAATTACAAAAAAACCACAGGCTTTATTCAAATAACATTAATAAAATCAGCCAAGGGGTGCAAATATCCTATTATGAAACACAAGATTTCTCAGACAAGCGGGCGAGCGGGTTATGGATGGGCGAGTTTTTATTTTTTAATGGCTGTGGATGAGAGTTGAACTGGCCACGCCATAGATTGCTATGACTTTCACCTCTCGTCATGAAATAAAGAACATATGCAAAGAATTTTGTTATTACGGATATTAGAAAATCTACATACCTATAGGAAATCATCTTTTTAAATATATGGCACAACTTTAGTACCTATATCTCAATAATCTCAATCTCATATAAATCTCAATAATCTCCAAAGAAGTTTTAATACTATAGATAATATAAAAAAAAAGTTCTTTGATAATGTACCTATATAGAAATTCCTTGGAATGCCTTGGACAATCTCTAAATCTCTGTGTCACAAAAAGATATTTAGGTATGTCAACGTCAATATTATACCTAAAGGTCACTTGTCACAACCCAATATTTTGCGCATTTTTCCTCGGTTCCAAAAATTTCATAGATATACAATGAGTACGTGGAGGATGGCTGGATTAAAGTAATTACTTAGTTTATATTTCTTTCTAACAACAATAATAATAAGATTGGTGCAGTGCGGACTATGTGCCATAATTTCAAACTAGTCCATATTTCGCTGGAATTCAATCTTGTGAAATTCTAACCTATAGTCAAAGGCCAGCCTTACACAGTCCGATTCATAATCTGGTTTCATATTATTAATTCAGAAACCACGGAATTGCATACAATTAGATACACATAAAGTATGATTTTTTCAGATTATGAATTTCTCAGAACGATCTGGTTGAATGATACTGACGAGCCAAATAAAACGGCTACATTTTGTCGAGCGAACTCGCACACAGGAAATCCAGATTATGAATTCCGACTGTGTAAGGCCGGCCTAACAACATTATTATGGTGCCTCTATACTTATATATGTATAGAGCATATAAGAGGCACAGTGGCTGGCAAGGATCACACAATCAGGAGGGTCTGTTTGTTTCCTTGTCAGATAATTTGTAACAGGGAAGGAAATCGTACTACTCCAACGTAATTAGAAAATGAGAAATGTAACGTCATTCGTCGAACTTCCAGACCAAGTGCAGTATGCAAAAAAGTTTGAAGCAAATAGAATATCCCTTAGAGGCAATGGACAAAAGTGAACAAATAATGTAGAAAAAGTTGACGAACTGGCACATTTGCGCTACATAATGAATGGCTGTGCGAACGGTACTAAAGATTCAGATACCTGGGCATGGGGATTCCCGGGGACAGAGGCGGGACGCGGGAAGGGGACAGCATTCCTACCATTTTCAAATTACGTGTAGTAAGGGAAAATGTGTCGAACTTGCACCTGCGCAATTGGACGTAAGGATGTATTTCATTTACAGCTATGTCAACTATTCGAATATAGCGGCCAAAACCCTGAGAAGGTCACTGAAGGCCGATTTGAAAGCCGCAGCTTCCAAGCGCGACGAGACTCAAATCAGATATTTCTACTGGGTTGATGGAGTCATGCTGCGTAAGTTTCATTACGTAGACTTATAGCTTGAGTTTTAGGATACTTTTTATATCAACATTAGATTCGTGGCGCTCCATTCTCTCTGCCTACCCCCTTGCGGGGGACATAGCGTGAAGTTATATGTAATATTAAATTACGAAACTGAAACATTCTTTTCAGCCGCCGGTGAGAAGCTCCCGTCCGCTAAGGGAGACAAGACCTAGGAGGCAAGTGGAATTTCTCGAAGTCATGACTAGGTGTAACAAAGTACCTGCCTTCATCACTTGCTGCATGTTCAGCTTAATTGCACGAATTGTTTAAAGCCGCGATTGAATTGTGCAAGTGTCATTCACGCAAGGTGCAAGTTGAATACATCTTGAGTAGTGGAAAAGTAAACCTGCATGGGCCTGCATGCTAATTGCAGGTTGCATGAAGGCACTTTTAGATTTGTATCACATTCCTGCATACGCATAGAGCTGTCAAAATTGTTTCCTCCGGAAACAATTTTCACGCATGCATGTAATTGCACAATGGAATCGAGAGAAAGAAATGTCATCATGAGATATAAAGGTGATTCGTGCAAATACTATTATGTTAAAAATGAAACAATTATTGCAATTCTTATTACGGGTTCTTTGGATACAATTTGCAAGGACAGTCAATTTGTGAATTTATATATAAATGTAAATTTTGTTCAGTTATTGTCAATCGTCTCGCAAGTGATCATGGTAGTATTTTGTTACACTCTATACTTGTATCCATGTGTAATATTAATAAATTGGGATAATGATTACAATCTTGTATTAAATGGTAAATTAGCAATATCGTGAATTACCTAAATAGCAAGTGCGAAAACATGTTGATCGTTTAGACATGTCGTAAGAAACTTAAAATTTTCAGAGGTAGAACCACGCATGTGGGAATGAATGGTAGATAATCCTGCAATGTTTTCAATTCGATTCGAACAAATAATTAATGATTATTTTGATTAATATTGGATGATTTTGTAAGATTTTTGTTTAATAAACTTTAGATTAGCACATAAAGCCAAATATCAACATGTAGATACGTATAAGTCCTTTCCACCAAATTCCTTCAGACTCGCGCCATGCTGTTTTAACAGATTTTTAGGTTTGCTATTATGAAATGGCCATATGATGCCATGACATCATCATAATTTTACTATAGCTTTGAGAAATTAAATTAAATTAATCCAAATAACGAGACATTTGTGATACTCGTATCTTCGAAAATGACGTTTCGTTTTCTTTTCTGTTTACGGAGTGTGCTCGTGGCTCCATCTGCGCAACGCTTTGCGTTTTATGTCCTATTGAGCAAGCAATGAAGCTGAGATCGGGAAAACCTAGGAATGCATGTGAGTCGTAATACGTATAAACACATTTCTATAACATTCGATATTTTATTTTATTACTTATAGGTATACACAAGATGATAGTCCATAAAAATATAGTTTGACAGAATATTTAATCGAAAAACTGAGTTGATTTTGTAACTGAGACTTCATTTTGAACTGTGAGAACTTCCTAGTAGGCCGGCCTATTGTCCTTTTATATTTACTAGTAGACTACTTTAACGACAAATCAACAGAATGCGTTACCTAAAACCCCATACTTAAACCTAAATTCATATTTTACTTATATAACTTAACATAACTCGAAACTACAAATGAAACTGTCACTGTCATATACTAGATAGTGTACTAGTGAGCGGGACGTTTAGCGATCATCGTTAAATTTGGCGGCCACCCAGACTCGGTGCCAATGTATAGTTAAATCTATTGTCTAAAAATATTAGGTGAATAATGGCACCGATTCTGAAGTGTCACTCGCTAAAGTACACGTCACCCTCACTCTTACAAAATATCATGTATGAGTGAGAGTGATGGTTTGATTTAGTTTTAGCTTTAGTCAGTTGTCAGAAACGTCCTAATAATTCTGCCTCGCTTAAAGCATTCTTTATCCCTTTCTACGTCGTACCTCTAACTAGATGTCACGCGATACATAAGGTAGCCAGAATTTTAAGGAAGCTTCTTACAATTGACCAATAACATGCTTTCGGTTTGTTCCCAGTAGTTCCGTTATGCCAACCCCTAGCAATTTTAATAAGGAAAGGGGCTAGTTAATTTGTTTTATATGTATACTTATATCTTTAATAAATTGTATATATCTAATTGATTAATTTTTATATAACACCAATATCACAAATACCCACAAAGGAGCAACAACACAGAGACAGGATTTCGTTGTAGTGTTTGGACAAATGACAGTAAAATATTAAAAAAGCAAATCTAAAACTATTTTTGCTTTGTGGCCTAAGCTGTGGCTGTATTTTCTATTGTGACAGAATGCCACGGTAATCTTTACGTAAGGTCTAGTATAAAGAAATTCCTTGCGTCTTATATAAGATATTGATCTCTTCTTAGCATGCAGTTTTATTCCATAAGATAAAGATATGCTTTCGAAATCCTGTCTGTGTTATTCTTCATCTGAGTAATTACCTTATAATAAAAGAATAACATATTTAAACTTAACTAATCAATTCAGTATTATACTAGGTATATTTTTTAAAGCGATATCAGACAGAAGAGTATTTTTTGGTTTGTTTAGATAATTGACCTTAATATACCGTAGGGGAAAAAATGGTACATAATATTTCTATGTTTTTGATATTGAATATAATTACTTATACAAGAATGGATTGATGAGCCCTTTCATGTGGAAACGATTAGGGATGTTACGGAGCTTCGACTCCGACTCCGAAAGGTCGGAACTTCCGATTGATTTTATACCTACGACTCTGATAGTTTTGAATCGGAGGTTATACCAAAGATTTGTGAGCAAACATATTCAAATTTCAATATTTTATTAAATAGTGTAGGAATACATTTATGTATTATTATTTATGTATTCCTACACTACTCTCTAAAGGTACATGTTTTATTGCCGCAAACGTCATCATAAAAATAATTGGACAGTTCAGCAATAAAAATTAGAACACGGTTTAAAATTTGAACTTCTTCTGAACATCTCTCTTCTACCTCCGCCTCGCGACTCCGGTTCCGACTCCGTTAAATCAAATTTAAAACCTTCGGTTTCGACTCCGGTTCCGGTATAACCACCTCCATAACATCCCTAGAAACGATACATCATTAATATGCCATTTCGTCAGCTTTGATAATGAGCTGGCGAAACTATCGAGTTATCGCTATAACGTTATCGAGATTTCAAAAAGCTGTTTCCATTATGCAGGTCTAAGTTATAATTCGCGTGCAAGTATGACGTCACACCTGCGTGCTCGCCACTTGCATTGGAAACGCGTTCGTCAGAGACTCCATGCAAATACTGCAGTTTGCGCACAACATTACACTTCTACAATTTAAGTTGCGTGCAACCTACAATCTACACGCCACAACTTGCATATTGGAAACGGTATACATTTTGGTTTACTACAAATTACTTTATGAATTAAGTGCGTATGCGATCTCCTTGATACACGATGCCTAAAATTTAACTAATTAATAAAATATTAAATTCAACAGACTAATCACGTAAAAAAAGTGGAAAATATTTATTTAGTGCCAGCAAAAAAACCAGTTTATGACGGCAAACCTCTGAAATTTTACTATTTTCTTTCATAATCAATCAGTCTTATTAGCTTGATTTTTATTACTATTTGGAGTGGAGTTTTTCTATCAATTGATTTAAAAATCAAAGTATTACAGGTTCATACGGAGTCAATTACTAATGACAATCCTTTGGAAAACGCTGACAAGTTAGTGCTGCTGACTGTTAGAAAAGTTTTCCTTTTTATTACATTAGGCGAGCAGACGAGCAAACGGGACATCTGATCATGTGGTCATAGTCGCTCATAGACATCTCACCTCACTGTACCTTTATAATTATTAATAGAGGGTTTTCGATGCGCTGTAAACCTTGAGGGCTTAGATTTTGATGCCTCATGTGCCGGTAATTACGCTAGCTCTCTTACCCTTCAAACCGAAACACAGAAACGCAAGCATATCTGCTTTGCGGCAGAAATAGATAAGAGGGTGGTACAAACCCAGGCGATCCTGCACATCAGGATCTACCACCTTAAAAAAAGTTTACCGATTCCGTATAAACCTGTCTTAAGACCGCGTTTCCATTATGCACGTGCAGGTCGAAACTGCAGGTATGACGTCACAAGAACAAACCAATCGCAAGCAACCTTCAACATGCATATCGGTTATAAGTTTATCTTTCCACTACGCATTATGGCAATCGCATATTATACCAACACGACGCGAGCCCGGCACGAATTCAACTCAGAGCAAAGCATTGAAATGTGAGCTTTATATCGTATCACATACAGTAAGTTTTCAAAATTCAAAAGTAGAAAGTGAAGTAGTCGTCGATGAGTAGTCAACGCGTGGGTCACTCGTCGACAACCACTTCACTTAAATTTTTAAAACCTACTGTATGTTATACGATATAAAGCTCACATTTCAATGCTTTGCTCTGAGTTGAGTTCGTGTAGGGTTCGCGTCGAGTCGCTACAGTATGCGATGTCCTTTATGCGTGCAACTTGTCACCTGCGTGCAAGCTCTTGCTTAATTATTTTAGAATTGAAACTATAGCGAGTAATCCGTAGTTAATTAATGTTGCTTAATGAAAACGCTCCTTTAATTGTCAGAGAATAAACACGAATTGCATTGTCATTTAACCAACTAATATCACTACCCACCCCTATATAGAGTCGCACTTAAAACTCAGTGATCTATATTGGAGGAAATGCGTTTTGGGGCAACTGTTACTAGATCATACAATCATTCTATCTCAAAGGCGTATAGTTTTACATAATTTTTTTGCGACTTCTCCCATAGGTAAATTGAAATTTAGAATGGATGGACTTATACATTAGGAGATTTGCCTGTACCCGGGAAGTTTAGATCTGGTTTTAAGTGCCTAATGGAGTATTCTCCGGCGACCGCTGCGGGACCCATCTGGCGCACTTCACGGCGGCGTCCGGGCCAGACCATTCCCTAATTAATGGCAACTACGCTTCGGCTTCGACCCGGTCGGCCTCCGTGTTCACCACCTGGGAAAATGAAAAAGATAATATAAAATAATGCTTTATTGTGTATCTAAATTTAGGTACATTTTGCAGGTAAAGGAAAAATCAAAAAAATATCATTGGACCTTGGTCCAATGTGCAAAAGTCTGCCCCTATGGATGACACATAGTGCGTTTGAAATAGCGTTTTAAACACACACAAAAATTGTATGAGACGGTAAAAATTCTACCTGTAGAAAAAAAAATATCAAGTTTTAAAACTTGAATATTAGTAGATAAAAATATATTCAAGATTTAGTAGAAAAAAAATTCAAAGGAAGGAAGGGGATTAAGGCAAGCAGTGAGCACAAAAGATCCCCGAGGGTTGAAGTGCCGTTGAGGTATATCCCTAGCCCCCTCTCACAAGATAAGATCGCACACGAGGCTACGCGACTGCTGCGCCATTGGATAGGCCTGTAGTCCTACTACCTGCTAGGTTGTGGGGCTCCTGTTTCCACATTTAGACACATAAGCGGTTAGGACCGCTTATGTGTAGGCTAGAAATCTAGTCTATCCGATATAGGTATCGGATAGACTAGATTTCTAGCCTACACAGCTCCGCCCAGGAGCTAAGAACGTTCACACACTACCGAATCTGAGGTTGCCTTTCCACCAAAGAAAGCTGTGTGAGGAATCGAGGCGGTGAGCGAGGAAAAAATCCGCCAATAGAATCGTTCCATTTTAACCGTCCCGTGATATAACGTGATAATGGCGCGATCTTATTGGTGTATTTGTCCTCGTTCACTGCTTCGCTTCCTCGCACAGCTTTAGTTGAAAGACACCCTTAAGAGTTGAGGTTTTGGCGCACCTGGCTGGCCTCGTCGTCCATGTGCTCGTCCGAGCGCCGCGGGCGCCAGCAGCGCGGCACGATGCCGTTGTACTCGCACAGGCCGAATATCAACACGCCGAACCCGATCAGGTGCTGCCAGTGGAACTCCTGCCACCTCACGCCCAGGGAGACCATCCAGATTACGAACGTCCTGCAATATTTATCATGTTATTCTGCAGTACGATCGTAGAAACATACATATTTCGGTTTGAATGTGTGCGTGCACCATCGCTACCCACTACTACATGACTTTAATTTGATATACTCATAACAAAAGGGATTACGACAGGGTTCCACAAAGTGTGCCTTGATGTGACTTTCACTGTACACGAGTTGTTGAAGTATTCTAACTCATCATAATGCGAAAAGCAAAAGTTTGTTATAGGAGTTAAGAGTTATGTAAACTCATGCGATAATTCATCGTCTATCGTCGATTTCATAATATCTGTTACATAACCTATTCGAGATGGCTTGAGGGCAAAATGTCCATAATAAATGGTCAATCACCTGACTGGCCAGAGCATCTTGCTCGACACGACATTTACACAATACACTACACTTTACATTATAACACACACATACATATACATACACACCCTCATTTATTCTCACACATTCTCGGATTAGATTAAATTAACATATTTTGAATAAGTATTTTCAATTTTACAATTTATTGGTATTGTCTTTAAACTTAACGTTTATTAAAGTATAAATTGTAAACTGTGAGGATACTGACTTCTCACAGAGAGTGAGGGTCAGAACTCAATTTAAATAGCCATAATGTTTAATATAAATTGTAACTAATATACATTGGGAGACGGCTGGTGGAGGCGTCCCATGACCGGAGGGCTGGCGGCTACTTTGCCCAACGCCTAAGCCTCGCTATTCAGCGGGGCAACGCCGCCAGCCTTCTGGGCACTCTGCCTGTTGGTAGGAGCCTGGGAGAAATCTTTTATTTGTAAATATTAGTCAGATTAGGTTAAATTAATTATATTTTTATTATACGTGTAATTTATATAAATACGATCATATAAATGTAATAAATAATTTATTTATTCATTTAAATAACATTATCTGTGACATAACTCACCGTACAGAATCTAAGACCATTCTCGTAGTCGCTGACATTTCCTTCGTGACACTGATGCCAGCAAAATTAAATAATGCTATGGATATGATCGTGCCGAGGATAGCCACCAGCAGCAGAGAGCTATTGCCTGGAAACATAAAACTTAACATATATCATATCATCAACAAGTTAGGAACGTGCCCGCCCCAGATTATTTCTTCATCTAAACTCTTAGAGACTATACTTCATTTTTTTTAGCGTTAGACAGAAGCAAGTTTTAGGTATTTTATCGGTTATAAATATGATGTGAACACATCATCGTCAATGTCTGGCTATTTAAGTGATTAATACGTTACTTTAATACGTATTTCTCAATATTGAAACGTTATGGGTCCAATGATAATAAAATCAATAATCGTCTTCAAAAACCTACACTATAAAAGACCTAAAGAAGCAGGGGACATAAACGTATAACGACGTTTAAGTAGTATAATACGGCTAAATTAAGAATGTCGTGTCTCCTGACAAATATTTAGCACGTTGACTGATTTTAAAATTAGTCGCTAACTATGCGCTAACCCATGACCACCATTTTGCTTTGCATAAACATCACCTCAACAAATTGAGGTTGAACCAAAAGCTTTGCGATTACTGCTTCTTTGTTTTATCGAATGCTAAAAAAACGAAGTATAAGTCTAAACCATAGATAACATGACTGCAGGACATCACAAACATCAATTATACACTAAGCAGACTTGTCAAAACGCACGTACAGTCGAACACAAGGTATAGTATACCATCTGTCAAAAAGTTTCGATTAAATCTCAACCTTATGGCTGCGCAAAATGATACATTTCAGATTCTCAAATTTTGACGTTTTGGTAGGTTGACCTGTGGTCGACTGTACCTACATTGAGTACTAAACCATCTCACACACATTCATACAGAAGTTACTTACTATGGTTTTTGCTTGTATACAAGTCCCCAAGTCAAGAAGGCGGTCATCTGCCGTTAGTGTTCACTCAAATTACATTTCATAAAGTCCAGTAATCTGCACCATTACGAGTGCAAACGTAGACTGCGGACTGAATGGTTGACCGCCTTCTCGGAACGGGTCCTAAGCTCACCGATCTGCACCAGGCCGTCGATAGCGTCCTCGACGGTGCCGCGCGCGTTGTGCCCGAAGTGCGGTGGCGCGGGCGTCCAGTAGAACACCACCAGAAGCATCGACAGCACCGAGAAGCCGAACACACCCTCCCAGCCCACAGCCTGCAGCGGCGGAATGTTCAGACCTACGACGAAAAATCATAGTACTGGTACGACTACATTTGTACTAGTTTAAACGACTCTGATACTCAGAAAGTATTATGCTCTCTAATTTCAAAATCATCATTATCTCTGCCTATCCCGTCCATCCCAGAAACATCGCAAGAAGAATGTATTATCATTTACATTTATAAGAAATATATAAAGAAAACATTTCTTGAATCAACCGACAACAAGTATATTATCTAAGTACATCATTCATATTAGTCGGATATATATGCATGCTTTTTATTGTTTGCTGCATTCGCGCGGTATTTATGCCGTGCATAAGTTTAAGGTAAGCGTCGACTGGATCTACATCGGGGCGTGCGGGGCGTATCGCTGACTCACGTTCCACACGCGTCGCACGGGCCGGTGCTGAGCCAGTGGCCATATGTCATCTTACTGTAGACCAAATTTCGCCAAAATTCACCTGCTACATATTTTTCCTCATAGACCATCTGACAGGCGGAGACGACCTGCGCCACGATGATGAGCAGGTCGCCAGTGATGAGGCTATTGCGGCCCTTGGCCTCGCCCGACTGGTACAAGGCGTCCGTCACACCCACTATCAGCAGCCCGAGGATCACGCTAACTGCAAAGGTACATGCCATTATCAACCAGTGTCATAGCGAGAAAGTTTCGTAGGTTGGGATGACATAATAAAAGTAAACAAAGAGGCGCAGTACCCTCAAGCCCCTGAACATGGAACTTTACACAGGTGCACCAACTGGCACAACAAGGCCATGGAACCTTATTGACACCTACTATCTGATATATTTTATAAATAATGTCAATTTCTTGGCGATCGATCCTAGCTTAATAATTCGATAGAGGGCATAAAACATAAAACATATCTAGACAAATTTATTTTTATTTTTTATATATGACTACTAAACCCGCTTGACCTCGGATCTCGCCTGATGGTAAGCGACGATAAGGTCGACGAAGGAGCATGCGGGTCCAGTAAATGCCTATTCACTCTGGCCTTGAAGATCCCAAGGTTGTTGTACAAATACTCCTAAAGTATCTCCGAACCCAGACATTTGGCCTCGGGTATGAGACCCGAGGCCTCTGGATTGTAGGATCCAACCGAATCGGAATGTCTTATAGACAGAAAATCAATGAGGTTGAATATATATTTTATTTCTGTGCAGAAAACAAACTGAGAATATAACGAACACAGTAGGTAACGGAAAGAACTAACGGAAAATTGAAAAATTGCTAGTCAGAAGAGAATGAGATAAACCGTGAAAAAATATAAACCTTGGAAACAAAAATAATACAGCTTCTAGCTAATAGAAGCCACAATCCCATCTAGCAGTATAAATACAGCTAGTTTATAATTATTAGCTATTTTAGAAATGGTCTATACATTTCTGTTTCTATATGACACCTCATCTATGTAATTATAAAATAGCTGTAGGTAGCTGTTCGCAAAGCAGTTTTAAGACTTATAGTATCTAGGTACATATATGTTAGTACTGTTGGTGTATCTAAAAATAAATAAAACAAACTGCTCAGCAAAATTAGTGATCTACATACATTTTGAAATCAAAGGTTTTGAATAATCTAATCTAACCAAGTTGGGTCAGCTAGGTAATTTTAATTTAATTACATATCCCCTGTATTAGTAAAATTATCTTTCTAGAGTGAACATTTAAATCGAGGCCTGTTATGACGACAGTTTAGTCGCAAGTCTTATCTCACTTCTGCAGCTAATTACCCACACAAGTCGTATTGTTTTGATAACAGTTATACATTTACTTTGTTGTTTATGCAGCCGTCGGACAGTGTTTTGAGTGGCGCGGTTGTTACGCAAAGATTTATTTAAACATCGCCATATTGATCGCAAGAACAATTCAATGCCTATAATTTTATAGGGGATTATGATGGTACATAAGCAATGTTTTAAGCTCCCATATTTCATCATAGAATTTCTTAATATATTGACTCATTACTATTATTATTTTTACTCATTAGACCGTCTTTGTACATATCGTGCTACTATTCCTGTAGTTTTTACTTTTCTTGTATTTGTGTACAATAAAGTGTTTCTATCTATCTATCTCATTACATAAAAAAGTGCCGGTCGTGCCGGCCTAAAAAAATAACACGACCCCAACTCTTCCCGTGGGTGTCATACGTCGTATTAAATAAAACATCACCATTATATGTGTCCCTTCCCTGTGCACTACATTTCAGGATTATTATAGGGTTTACATTTTAATATACTTAAAAAAATTGAAATTGGTTAGTGCATGAGGTGAGTAAACTTACCTATTCCCGTCCATTCTCTCTTTATAATTTGTCTATCCAGGATAGCCATAGAGAGTACTGCCACAAATATGATGATAGAACCACGGAACATTTGGAAACTGCTTGCGTAAGTCAGAGTCAGACCAATGTACATGATAGATGTCCCGATCTGTAAATATTTTTAGGTTTGTGAATATTTAGGGCTCATTCAGACAGTAGTATTATGTGTACCCAAGATCCACTTCGGGTCTCAGCGCCAGCGGAGTAAGTGTAACAAACTTGTAACAAAGAATTTCCATATTTGCCACAGATTATCCTAGTACATGCATTATAGATTTTGAATAATCATTCCAAAGAATAATCAATAATGCAAGACAATAGAAGATTCAATTTATGTTCCTACAATTTAATTAAGCAGATTAAGCACACTAGCTGGATGAAAGTGAAATCAACTTGGCATATGTACTGATAACGACAAACAATTCTGATATGGAACTTTTATCGCTCTAACTCTTTAAAAATGATGAACTAAATTACTAAAAACTCCCTTGGCTTTTAAATAAAATTCATTATATTATGTAGATTAATGTCTAATTTATAATTATGTTCAGCAATATAAAAGCCCTACCTACTTTTATAAACTATATAGTTACTAGCTTTTGATATTTTTACCTATAATAAAACTAATTTAGTTATCTTAGTATAATTTAGTGAAAAAGTCTTACCAAATCAAACATAGCAGCAGGCATTAGTATAAAAGGGTTGAACTTCTGGTTGCCTTGCGTGAGGTGATGCCCACCTGTGTTCCGAGTCTTCAACCAGATCAGTTTGAATGTTAGCAAACACAGCATCTCACCCAAGAACATAGCAGACGCCTGTAGGGTTTAGGAAAAAGGAAATTATAAGCTGAAAGAGTCGAGATTCAGCTTCATGGAGCTCTCTCCATGGTAGTCATAATGCAACTTAGCATAACCTAATCTATAGAAGTCCGTTCTACATCCACTAGGTTTCCATGAACACTGTTCATTTATTAACTTATCCAAATTTTTATCTCTTTTCATCTCAGTACTCTCTAAAGACAATCCAACCGAGCTCTGATGTCTTGTGAGATACAATATACCAATGCTATTCATACAGTTTTTCAGAATAACACCTTTACAACTGTCAGTATGGTAAATATCTGCAATATCCTTACAGAGTAGGCAGAAGAGATGGAGCACCAGAAATCTCTATCTTGACTAGCTTCTCACTCATTTCGTATAGTCTCAGTCTTTGAATATTCTTACAAATATAATTACTAATTTACCTGTAGGAATGGGTGCTCAAAGGTCCTAACCACTCCATCGGACCCCTCAGAGTACAGCGTGTCCGCCCATTTGGTGCTGAGCGTGTTGATAGAGCCCGTCACCACCATCATGAGGGCCAGGAACTTTTGGTATCCGGACCAAGCCATTCTGCGAAATATTTGTTATTATAACTTTTACGTACCTAGTTTAAAAAAGTCAGTAGTGGCTGGTTGGCTCTTATAAGTTTTACTTAATACTTCATCTGTTTTTCAAAACAAAGGAATAGAAACATGACGAACGTATAATACGATACCTAACAATATTTTAATTGTTGTAGGTATAAACCTACCTATTATTTGACGTCCGTGATCTGGATATGAATTCCCCTTTTTTCTCCAGTCGTTGCTGTTTCACAAAATTAGGAATCCAACACAGACTGCTAGCTATTAGCAAAGATTAGGTAGGTAGACCTAGTATGGAGCGCCGTAATACACGTCACGGAATAGCGACATGGAATGCGCGACAAATATTCGTGCAATCCACAACGCCAATTACATGTCGTGGATTCCGCGTCGTACGTTCGTGGTGTACAATAATTTACAGGTCGGAAAGCACAGCGTGGATTGCACGACATGAAAACCGTGTCATTGTGTTTTGAATTCCACGTCCTACATTCCTTGACGTAAGATCCGCTGTGTACAATACGGGTCCGAGATGACTTTGTACGACATGGAATGCACACCACTGAAATCCAAAACAGTATCCGGTTTGTTTCTAAAGACAGCGCGCGAAATTTGAATTAAGTCAGTGTTGCTATTTTAATTTTTATTATGTGTAATCAATCAAACAATCAAAGACGTTGAACAAAAAGAAGAAACCGACGCATTAAAACACGAATTACGAAGATATAATTAGTTTAAAGGCGATCGGAAAAGTCTTATTTATGTTGAAAAGGTTCATTACGAGAGATTGTATAAAAAGAAGAAACCGTCCGTCGCCTACATCAAAATATTGGTAATTAGTTAAGAGATTTTATGTGGCACAAATGGTCTCGTGACTTGATCTATAAACACAGTCTCATTTTAATTATGCAAGGTCAGGTCACGCACGACTGTTGAAGACTACTTTCAACAACCAGAAAACTTTAATACTTAAGAGATTTTATGAGGAAGTCTGGCACCTGATGTCGTGACTGATGTCATGAAAATAATAATAATAATATAATTCATTTATTCAGGCAAAAAACCCATCAAATAATATATACAATAATAAAATAAATAAACAATAAAACTAAAAAAAATAAAACTACACAATGTCATTTCCGGTTCGCGCGCTGGTGCACGGACAACCAATATTTAAATATCGGACATGTTAAGTCCTCGCTTATGGCTCTGAGGATGCTGTTGTGAGAGTTTCGCATTCTGTCCCAGAAGGACGCTATGCGAGCCCTCACAACAGCAAAGAAATCGGGCACTCGCGCCTCGGCAAACATGCCCGACGCACTGCAATAGCGCGGGTACTTCATGAGGATGCGGTACGCATCATTGTACTGCACCCTCATGGCGCTCATGGAGGCTCTTCTGAAGTTCACCCAGAGCTGGCAGGTGTAAAAACACTGGCAGTACGCCTTGAACAGAATTGTTTTTACACCCGCACTGCACCTGGAGAACCTCCGCGCGAGCATGTTGCAACGAACCGCGAGCGCCCGCCTCTCCCTCTCGATATCGTTGTCGTCCTTGAGGTCACAGGTCAGAATATGCCCCAAATACTTAAACTGCTGCACCATCCGAACCGCACAGCCGTTCAGGCGCACTTCGGGCACCCTCTCCGGACCCTTACCAGCCCGGAAAACCATCATCTCCGTTTTTAAAACGTTGTATTTCAGTCCATGCACGCTAGCATAGCGCTCACAGACTGAAAGTAGCTTCCTGAGACCATTGATCGATGGGCTGAGGAGCACCATGTCATCAGCATAACTAATGTTGTTGACGCATGTCCTTCCCAGATGACATCCTACTCCAGTGCTCCTCAGCTCACCGATCAAACCATTTACATACAAATTGAAGAGATCCGGAGAGGTGAGTCCGCCCTGGCGTACCCCGCAGTCTAACCTGTAGTCGTTAGATGTCGCGTCGCCCCATCTCACATTGTTTATTTGGCCTCCGTACCAGTATCCCAACAGTCGTACAATCTCACTTGGGACATTAGAGTCGCGCAATTTGCTCCAGAGAATATCATAATTCACTAGATCAAATGCGCGACTCAAGTCCAGAAAGCACGCATACACAGACGTGTCCCGCCGTGTATAGTAGTTCACCGTGTGCTTGAGACTTAAGATTGCCGAGTCTGTTGAGAGACCGGGACGGAAACCAAACTGTGCGTCATCTATATTCATACACCTCTGCAGTTCGGGCCGCAGCAGTCTTTCCAGAATTTTACCTAGTACAGTTCCGAGAGAGATAGGCCGATAGTTACCTGCCGAACTCAGGTCGCCAGTTTTATTTTTCACAACCGGTACGACTATAGATTTCATCAGTGCCTCAGGTAAGTAAGTATATTTAATACATAGATTGAACAGTGCACTCAACTTGAAGCGTAGCAACTCCCCTGCACACACTATATGCTCAATACTCAAGCCATCATGTCCAGGAGATTTACCACGCTTCATTTGCTTAATGGCTTTATCGACGTTGTCAGGAGTGAACTGCATGATAGGTTTATTAATCTTCATATTAAATTGCTCATCATGCACACCCCTGGCTTCTCCTTCCACTTGTTCCGGTTGCACTTTAAACCTTCTGGCGAACATATTGGCTATCTCCCCAGAATCCTGCAAGCCGTCCACAGATACAGGTAAGCTCTGTTTATAATTTAGACTTTTTGTAGCATTCCAAAATTTTACAAAATTTTTATCCTTCTTGTGAGTAGTTAATATATCTAGTTTAATCATTTCTTCGTTTCTCTGACACCAACGTAATTTATTTTTGAATTTTTTTCGACTAGCACACATTTTATCATATATTGCACCTGTGGACGGCCTGCCGGCGTCAGTCCAATATCTGAAATAAAGTCGCGCCTCTAGATGACTTTCCTGTACGTGCATATTCCAACCTGTGACCCTCTTCAATTTCTTACGTCCACCAGAACGCGAACCGGCACTATCTATAGCACCTAATTGTAAAACCTTAATAATTTCAGAATAAAAATTGTCAATAAATCTGTAATGCTCACTCACACGTTCACAACGTTCATTCCTCTCACACTCTAAACAATACATTACATCAGGTACTTCTTTCAACTTAGAATTACAATAATTATAATAGCGTTCTATTTGACTAGCATCTCTTGTGCCCCATTTGATCCCATCACTTAACTTAAAGGTACCCTGCGTTACTGAGCCGGCGGCACATACACCACTTATATCGCATTCTATACGCAGAGGGAAATGGTCCGACGAGAATGTATCATATATCACGTCCATAGATGAAACCGTGTTCCAAGCGGCTTGCGTGACAACACAATGGTCCAACCACCGACGACACCCATGAGCCTCACTAATAAACGTATAACTATCTGAATTTTCCCCGAGCATCTGTAGATCAGCGCACACAAGGTTTTGGTCCTCGCAGAAGGACAACAGCTCACAGCCGAAGCGTGCAGTGGGATGAGCGTTAAAGTCCCCTAGGATGTACACCGCTGAAATTTCGCTTTCTTCAACAATTGAACTTATCCTCGCAAGACAGTCTGTGAATTCCGGTACATTCTCCTCCTTATCAGTAGGTAGATATACACTAAAAACTATAAATGATCGCGAGCCTAAACTGATTCGAACGGCAGCCAGCCTATCACTATCACACTCGATCACGGACACATTCGGTAATCTAGATTTCCTCCACATCAACGCTAACCCACCGTAGGGTCTCCCCCGCAGGACGCCCGCCGACGTGTCCACCGACGATTTGGCGATACAGCCAAAATCGCTGTCGACTTCGTGCACGAAGCCTAGGTCGTGCGGTAATAGCCAGGTTTCCTGAAGCGCAACTATATCGGCGTTAATGCAGAGCTCACGAATCTGATCCACCGATCTTTTTATAGACTTGCAGTTAAATGTAGTCATCACAATAGGCATGCAGGGCGAACTATCCATTGTGGTTTTGTTCAGAGGCGGTTTGTACTTGTTTCTCTCGGTATCGGCGATAAACTAGTCCGGCCGGCCAGAACCCCGTTTCCAAAAAGGTGTTCAATTTACTACTGGTTATTATTACTTTAAATGAATTAAACGTAGTCTCGTGATTCTGCTTAAGTAGCTCGACTTTAATGCATTGTTCGCCCATGTCGCTAATATGTTCCTGAATATCCAGCTCGGTAACGCTTTTCTTAGCACGCGATACGTATATGGAACATTGCGTTTCTGCTACTTGTATCCTACCACTCGTTTCCCGTGTGCCACGCATATTCGCAATTTTCGGTTTACGTTTTTTATTCTGCACTATCGTAAACGACTTGTCATCTTCGTGCATAGATGATTGCATTCTAGGTAAAGAAGCGTGCGATACCTCGCCGTTCCCAATGGGCACGCCATCTAGACCCGAAGTGTCAGTGCGCGCACGGCCGCTTTTCGCTCGTCGCGGTGGTAGCACCTTCTGTACGATATCACGATACGTCGGCGTGTGCACGGTGTTTGTCGGAGCAGTGGTGACTCGAGCGGGCGGCGGCACAAACGTAGGCGGTGGCGGCGCTCGAGTCATAGATCTCTTTGGAGTCGTCGTCATTGTCATTACATTGTTTTCTTTGCAATTGTGCGTGTCGAGGGAAGAGCGTAACTCTGTCAACTCAGTGCTCATTTTCATTTGAAAATTCGTCAGTTCTGACCTCATAGCGGCCATGTCACTTAGTAGTCGCGTAACGTCTACATAGTCAGGGGTTACAGGCGGTAGACGCGACAAGTTTTTAGCAACAAAAGAAGGTTGCAAACTTGGGTCAATTTCTTTTAACACCTTTAATACATCTTTGATATTTTTCTTATTTTTATCATCTCCTTTTCTTTGCACAATCCTTTGCCCACCACCGCCGCAAGAATTGTATAATAAAGTCTTACCAGTTTCAATTTCTTCTTCCGAGAAGTTTGAAGCACATATTTGCACAATACTCTTTTCGTCCAGCTTATCCGCTTTATTTTGGACAAAGGTCAGAAATTCATTTATTATCACACTCGCCATCACTAATGACTTGTACCATACGGCTTAGATAACATTGTAATCGACATAATACGTTGAGATGCACCCGTCCACTCGGCGTGACGACTGCCGACGACTGATAATTTGACATGAATACGTAGGCACATATGTTAACTATTCACATTTATTTCTACGTATGTACGTGTTGATCGCCTTAACTCTCGGTGCGCTATCATCCGTATTAAAAAAGATATTATTTATTATTATTTCATCTTTTTAGAGCACGTCTTTTAAATTGCATTTTTTGTACAAAGTTTCTGCCAGCGCCCAATCATGATTATCGTAATTTTAAGGGGCATGCACATGCCATAAAATTGTTTCACCAAACGTCTGTATTCATTATTGTTAAAAATGGCCACTTTCAACAATAATGAGAACAGAAGCTCGGTGAGACAATATCACGTTACATGTCACGAGGTTTATATTTTAATATATGGTCGAAGTGTTATTTATCAAATTTTCAGCCCGATCGGAACAAATATTAAGCATTGTCATATCTACTGCAGCGTCCCCTAGTGGATTGGCATAAAAATTATTGCCAAATTCGAAATCAGAAGCTATGAAACCCCCCGAATGCCAATTATCAGCCCGATAGGAACAAATATTAAGCATTGCCATATCTACAGCGGCCTGAAAATCCAGCTAAGAACCTGATCTGTTAAACTCCAAAGCTATAGCAAAAAACCGCATCGAAATTGGTTCATCCGTTTCGAAGCTAGATGGGAACAGACACATGCACACAAAAACAAACAAACACCCTCTTAGGTCAAACGCATATACCTTCTCCGTTCCGTTGTGGGTAATAAACTAAACCGTCACGGAGTGATCGATTTCGTTCAACAATCTTTGATTGATTTCGTTCAACCATCTTTGATCGATTTCGTTCAACCATTTTCGCTAAATTCACTGACTGACAGACTCACTGGAATCGATGCCAAAATCTAAATTTGAACTTGAATTTGGCACGCCGGAACTGCAGCCATATTGATTTGTATTCCACTGCTGTGCATTTTGAGGCGTGCTTTCCGCTCTGTACCCGTAATGTACGCCCGGGAACACACAGCGTGGAATGTACACCGCGGATCCACGTCACATTGATTTCAATAGTTGTGCTTTCCATGATATGCATTCCGTCCCGTACATTTGGTGTATGGGGCGGAATACACAATCGGTATTGTACGACATGGAAGGCACGTCAAGACCAATGTTCGATTCCGTGTCGTGATGCAATATATGTCGTGCATTAACCGGCTCCGTAACACGCAGTGTTGGATTGGATGTAAAAATAAAATATAAAAAATTGCCTTTATTTTGCGATTTCAAATTATTAAATTATAAATTTCACTTATTTATCTATATTATCGCATGCCCTTTTTTGGGCACAGGCCTCCCCCAATTTTTCCCACTCCTTCCTACTATCTGTTTTCTGACTTCACGTTATTCCCGCTTCCGTTTTCATTTTCTTATAATTTTTTTTTTATTATTATATATTTCGTGTATCCATCTTTTCTTTGGTCGTCCTTCGTTTTCTTTTGTCTTCTCTCGGATACCATTCTGTTGTTCTTTTTGTTCATCTAAGATGTTGAATGAAATCCAGCTTGTTCTTCTGGTGAATCTCGTCAAGTTTTTTTGTTATTCGTTCTAAAATTATCTATATATTTTTGTTCCGTTTCCTCTATTCCGAAGAATATAATGTCATTTCTTCTTTTATCCTTTTCTATTGTTTCGATTTTGCTTTGCAAGTTTGCAATTTTTTCCTTAAGTGTTTTGTTTTCGTTTTGAATTGTTTCGATTATATTTTTCGTAACTTGGATTGTGACTTGTTTTGCTATAGGGAACTTGCATGTTTTTTTTTTGTTTTTAATCGAAAGATACTTGAAAAAGAGAAACTTTACTGAACACAAAAGATTTTTAATATGCTTATTTAAAGAGATATAGCTTTGTAAAAACCCATAATAAAATTTTCGCGCCAAAACGCATTCATTTTCTCAAGTGACGTAATTGGATTTTATGTAAACAAACGTGAGCTGTGAACAGTCTTGAACTTGTCAAAAGATTTTTCGCTTTAGAGGTTATTTTTATATTGGTTATTTACAAGAGTAATAAAACTATTTACAGTATTTGTGTAATCCTAAGAACAATAACTAGGGTGTAATCGTAATGATTCGTTGTTTTAATTACAAAAGTTGCCAATTGCAAAAAATATTTTCCTTAGAAGTTTATCAAAGTTTATGCAGATTTGGATACGTGTAAGCGTTACTGCCAGTTATTTCTATATACAGTTATGTATATTATCTGAATAAATATATATTATTATTATAAACTATTATTATTTTTATAAATTATATACCTATTATAATAATTATTATAATAGGTATATAATTTATAAAAATAATAATAGTTTATATATTCAGATAATTCCGCCTCACTTGTAAAAATATTCCCTAAATTTAGGGTAGAGAAATCCTATGACGTCACTCAATGCTGATAGGTGTTTGAAATTACGTTCCATTTCGCGCTACTAAAAAGCTAAATATCTCAATAAATACAAATGTATAAATATTACTACTCACAAATTAATCTTTTTATGTACTATTCTATCGACTGCAACACATAGTTTTAAATTTTAAAATTCATGCAAGTTCCCTATTTGTTCAGTTTGTGAAGCGATCTCGATTCGTAGTCTTTGAGATCGTTGTCGTTCATTTCGGCACTTTTTTTTGGATTGATTAATAAAAATCCATTTCATGCAGTTACGTCCATAACTGCATGTAGGTAATGGATTTTTTTAATTCATTGCTCAATCGAACCGTTGGTTTTAAAATACAAAGACAAAAATCACTTCTTGTTTGTTTGTTGGTGGTTTAGGATTTTTTGTATTTGATTTATTTAAGTAGGTAAACAGAATATTAATTTTAAACCAAATAATTACTAATTCTTACGCATAGGTAGTTATAAAATTAGCTTATGAAAAAAACTACGACGTGTGACGTTTTACGCCATCTTGTGCAGCACCGCGAGGCGGTGAGCGCGTTGCCTCGCCCTAAGCGGCTCGCCGACTTTTAGACAGCCTCGACTGCAAACATTGAGCACGATGTGCGTGGGCGAGCTTGCTCAAGTCCGTACCCACCTTAATGCTACTGTTACACATGCTCTAAAATAGCATGCTAAAAAGCGTGCTAATACAGGGTGGGCCAAGAATTCGTTAACATTTAAACCTAACACCCCGCGCTAATACAAGCCGCGCGGGGAGCGGGGAGGGGCGTTACCACTAGCTCGCTTCTCGGAAATTTAGTCGCAATGTATCGCTTCACGGGGCCGCAGCGCGCTTATTGTGTGAAACAATTTTATTTAAACAACAGTTCGCTCATTACAGTGAGACGCTTATTTCGCGTTGAATACGACTTACACGATTTAAATCAGTGTCCGAGTGCTCCATTAATAAAGAAATGGGTTAAGAAGTTCGAAGAGACGGGATCTACACTAAACGTGAAGCAAACCGGCGGCCCACGGACTTCTCGGAGCGAAGAGAACGTGCAGCGAGTTTCCGCATCAGTTCGACGTGATCCAAATTTATCGACGCGCAAACGTTCGGCTGAATTAGGACTATCCCGAACATCATTGCGCCGTATTTTGAAATTAGACATGTATGTTCGTTACTATTTTTTGTGAAACAATAATAATTTCGGAAATTTTGGTTTTTGGATTATGCCTTAATATTTAAAATGTTTATATTATAGAACTCTGTATAAGTATTACCCGGGTTTACATTAAATGTCCAACGGTGATAGACACGTTGTATAGGTAGCTTGGTAGGTAGTATAGGTAATTGTTCGATTTTCAAAATATTTGGCTTTAAACTGGCCAGCATTTTGCGGAATTCATTGTTCCACAGTAACCTTTAAATCATAACTCATACTAAATGTATGGGAATAGTTTTTTGCTATTTTTGAGATTTCTAGTACTCGAACTTCGGTTGACCCCGTAGAGTCTTTTGTTCCTGATACGAAATAGAATCGATTAGCATCAAAAACTTTTTTGTGTAAAGTGGCATATTTCTCGCTTTTTCAAAAATCTGTGAATGCAGTTTTAAATAGCTCCAAAAGTTAGAGAAGGTCATTTAAGACCATTTTCTCGTAGCTCCAACGGATCTGGTAGATGCCCTGGGTGCCCCGCCTAAACTTTCCACTGTATATTTCTAGCAGAATACTGCAATTTTAGATTTTATTCATTTCACACTCTCGCAATCTTTATCACATCGTCGCCGGATCGAGTCCATATCTTGACCACTGGGAGGACGGTGGACCACTCTTAGCATAGATTCTTTTTAGGGTTCCGTATGTAAACAGTACAAAAGGAACCCTTATATGGTGAGACTTCGGTGTCCGTCCGTCTGTATGTCACAGCTGTTCTCAGAAATTATCAAGGCTACCGATTTGAAATCTATGGAACTTGCTCGCCCGCATCTATGTTACCTATATAGGTAACATAAATTTGGAAATAAATGTATAAATGTAAAGTAGGGTCTGAAATGGGGGGTCTAAATTTGAAAGTGAGGCAAATAGAGCAAGAGAGGTATTAAAGGGCTAAAATAGTTTTATAATGTGCAAAACATTGTAAAACTATACACCGTATGTTCCCCCTTATCTTCGAAGTTTACAACTGATTTTTTTTAAATAATTCCGACTCATAGATTATCATCGTCTATATTTTACAGGCGAAATTTCCAAACTTTATAGTTTTTGAGAAATTAAAAATTATAACGGTTAGCGAGATCGACTCGTATTTGACCGGTATTTTCTTATCCGTTATCTTAATTTTAGTGTAGAATGTGGGAGGCAAAATCAAATAAACTTTCTGCTTTATGTACGAATAAGGCTGTAATAATGTTTTTTTATTTTTATTTCAGGATTAAGACCACCTTCCCCTCCAAGACTCCACCGATTACCGACAGCTAATAAAAAAATAAAAAAATGTACCCCATCTCGAGACCTGAGTAAGAGACTTCCTGCTTCCAGACTTCTAAGCCACACTATTTTTCCAGGCAAGCCATTCTTTAATTTGGGTTATCCGCAGTAGTGGGGGTATTTTCTAACTTTCGTGAGTGGTAAGGGGCGTTATCTAAAACCAATACCGAGTTTGCTTTTAACCGTGTTAAAATCCCCCTCAACCACTCTTCGAAAGGTTCGGCATTCATCTGATGATAGTCTGCCGTGTTTTATTTTGACACAATCATTAATAAGCCTCCATCTAAAGGGTCTTTCAACAAGGACGGGTCGATGTTAAAATTGAATAAAACAAGATGTGTATGAGATATTAACGAAATATTTTTTTTATTTGAAAGGCCCTTTTATGCCATTATGAATGGAATATAACATCGTTCAAATGTCCGCCGCGGCTTCGAATGGTGGCACGAATCCGAGAGGTCCAATTTTCAATGACTCTGCTGCATAGATCCGGCTGAATCTGAGCGATGGCCTGTGTTATGTTGGTTTTCAGGGCAACGGTCGATTGTGGCTTATTGGCATAGACCTGCGACTTCAGAAAACCTCACAAGAAACAGTCTAGCGGAGTCAAATCACACGATCTTGGTGGCCAATTCACGTGACCTCTGCGAGAGATAACCCTACCCTCAAACCGTTCATGCAGAATGACCATTGTGTCTTTCGCTGTGTGGCACGTAGCGCCGTCTTGCTGGAACCACATGACGTCCACGTCCATATTGTTCAATTCAAGCCAAAAGAAATTGTTAATCATTGATCTGTAGCGCTCGCCGTTGACGGTGATGGCCTCGCCAACGTCGTTTTCGAAGAAGTACGGACCAATGACGCCGCCAGACCAAAATCCGCACCAAACAGTAACTTTTTGTGAATGCATTGCCACCTGGTGAACCTCATATGGGTTGTGGTCATCCCATATACGGCAATTTTGCTTATTAACAAAACCATTCATCCAAAAATGTGCCTCGTCGCTAAAGATTATTTTTCGGCCAAAATCGGGGTCCTCTTCCAAGCGTTCCGAAGCCCATTCAGCGAACATACGGCGTTGTCTATGGTCATTAACTTTGAGCTCTTGGGTCAGTTGGATCTTGTACGGATGCAGGCCCAAATCCCGACGCAAAATTCTCCAAGTTGAAGTCTGCGAAAGGCCGAGTTCTTGTGCACGGCGAGAAATCGACTGCCTCGGAGTCTCCTGAACACTCTCACGTACAGCGACGATGTTCTCGGCCGATCTGGCGTTCCTTTGACGTAAAGGTGTTGGTTGGTTGTTTACCGAACCGGTCGTCTCAAATTTGGTCACCAATCGTTGGAGAGTAGACTTTGAAGAGCCACCGCGTCTGCCGTAAAATGGGCGCAATGCGCGCAACGTTTGCACTAACGAACACTCATTTTGATAATAAAGTTTTATCATTTGCACGTACATGCTGCTGAACCATGTAACTTGCCATGGTGATTCGGCATCAGTGACTGAATAAGAAACAACAGATTTGACAGATGTCGCCAAAACAAAATGGCCGCCACAAACTATTAACATCGACCCGCTCTATTTGAAAGACCCTTTACAATACTTCTTTGCTGCCAATATGGGAGATTATAAAGCCTTTTCCGCTCGGAGCTTTAAACCCTATTATTAATCCCTCAAGGAAAGTACTCAATCTTAATTATAGATGGCGCCACCGTTGACTGTTCCTAAATATAAAATAAAGCAAGTGCCTACGTGTATTTTTAAGTGATTAGAAATTTACAAACTTTTATCCCAATAAATAAGTTTTGTATAAAAGATTAAAATGTTACGAACTTCTGCCTTATTACCTGCAGCATAAAATTTACCATAATTTTTATGTAATATTTATATAATAATAATATTATTTAACGTAATTTTTTAGTTTACATAATGTCATACCTTACTTTGTCGTTTTTTGGTTTTGTAATTTAATTTTTTTTTATTGAAATGTACTTTACGTAAATTTCATACCATAGAATGTTTGTTCGGCTTTGTTTTACTTAATGGTACGAAAAAAAATAACCTACTATTTTAATGGTTGTCAACAAAGTACTATTGATAATTTATTTTATTGTTGTAGTAACCCTTTTGTTTATATTTTTGATCTTGGATTTCATTTCTTAGTTTAGGTATTATTATATGCAAAATATCATAAGTGGAAAGTCAAAACGGCTAAAGCCCCATCGCCATCAGGAGCCCTTTCACACTTAGGTAGGTAGGTAATTGGTTTAAGTCGCGCAATAGCCGCGACTCGGCTCGCCGTCCATACACGAGTATATATTTATCTGCACGCGGGCTGCTGTTACGCTTCTTAGCCGCCAATGTGACAGGGGTGTTAGGAACTTTAACAGGCAGGTACCTAACAAACAAGTAACAACATAATGAGTTTAAAGATTTTTACGACAAAACATACCTAACTCAGTTGCTTTTGAAGCGGACATTTTTGAACATTATTTAGATAGGCAGGTATACTTACCTACCAAGTATGGTTACATCAATTAAAGTAAATCTTTAAAACATTTTTGTAATGGTCCAACCACAGAAATCGAACTACTGGCGCCTCCTGAATGAGGGGTGAATTTCAAAATGTTTGGTTGCAACAATGGCATCGGTAGCTATTTTTAACCAACATCCCCAGAAGGAGGGTTGTTTTTAACCATTCTATTGTTGTTGTTTGAATATGAAGGAACCAAAAAAGTATTTTACCTAAGTGTATATTATATTATATATTTTATTCTTTACAGAAAATAACATTAAAAAGGTCAGTGGAATAAAGATCACGCAACAGAAACCTGTAACAAACAGAAATACTACTTTAAACACAGTGAAGCCTTACTATCAATCAAAGATACCTATACTATCTGTAATAAGAAAGGATGTAGCTAGCAAAGACAACAGTTCCAATCAAACGTATAATAAAAGTGAACTAGTTGTAACAACAGAGGCTGCATCTGAAAATAGGTCAAATCAAGCACCTGCTCTCGAAAATATTGCAGAGGTAACTCCCACTACGAGTACGTCAACCAAATTCAAAGAGAACATTGGCATTCAGGAATATTTAAACAACTGTATCGTAGTTGAGAATGGTGCCATGCACGATCACAGCAATATGTGCTGTGATAAGCCTTCAGGCTCCAGTGAGAATGCTAAAAAAATGGCAGAATCATTGTGTGATTGTGACAAGATTATTGTGAACAAAACAACAAAGAAAAAAAAGGATATTGGTATGCTTCTTATTTTAGAAAAGCGGACTATCCGAAAAATCCAGGTACTGGAAAATTTAACGGAGGTTGAGTCGAAGAAGTTGCAAGCTATACAAAAAATAATAAACGATATAACAACATAGAACGAATGTGAATTATATATAATAATGTGATGTGATTATTGATGATTTGTGTGATTTAATTTGATGTTTATAATGCATGATAAAATATTGTTCTATAATGTATGATAAAATATTGTCCTATAATGCATGATAAAATATGAATAATATAATATAATAAATTGAATCTCGTGAATTTTACTTTTAATGTCCCTAAAACAGAATGGAGAAATGAGGCACCAGGTTTTCATGAAGGGCAAACGGTTAAATATAAAAACCCTATATTTTTCATAGCGAACGCCTCCACACATAACACATACTTCTTACTAAAAGTATCTACCAATGACGTTTTGTTGAAAGGGTTTTTATTTTTCTATTCAGGGTATAAAATGGTGATTCTTCGAGTTTTTGATCGGACATATGTACTCGTATGTCTAATTTGAAGACTATTCGTCACCGTGCTGTCTGTTTTCCTTGGCTCCTCTGTCCTCCTACCAATACAAGTATATCTGCGACCCGATGTCACAGTTCTGTGCCGATTTGATGATCTAGCTGTCCGGTCGTATGTTACGGAGCTTCGACTCCGACTCCGAAAGGTCGGAACTTCCGATTAATTTTACATCTCCGACTCCGACTTCGGCTCCGATAATTTAGAATCGGAGGCTATACCGAAGATTTGTGAGCAAACATATTCAAATTTCAATATTTTATTAAATAGTGTAGGACTACATAAAGTAATGTTTTATTGCCGCAAACGTCATCATAAAAAATATTGGCCAGTTATGCTATAAAAATTAAAAAACGGTTTAAAATTTGAACTTCTGAACATTTCTCTTCTACCTCCGCCTCCGACTCCGATAAATCAAATTTAAAATCTTCGGTTTCGACTCCGGTTCCGGTATAATCACCTCCGTAACATCCCTAGTCGTAGGTATGTATTTCTTTTACGTTTACCAAAATCTATAATAATGATCGGACACTAGATGAAAATAAAAAAAACAGTTTTTCTATTGAAAAACGCGCCAAGTTCAACGTGATTTTTATTTCAAGGTGGCATTTTTCAAATATTCAAATATTTCGGTCCTCTCAAAGTGTATAGGTACTTATATCATTGTCAAAAATATCGTTTTTTTTGTAATTTATTTAATTAATTATTCACTAATTTTATCTGTACATAAAGCTAAGCTTTAATAATAAATAGGTATGTCCTTTGCACTTTAGATGGCGGCTTCAAATCACGACGCACTCGTGGGGGAACACCAAACCCCGCATGGGTATAGTAGGACAGGCTGAAACAAAAAAATATGAAGTTGGATCAGGATATTATGTTCTAGTTATAATTTTTTTTTTTTTTGTTATTAAATAAGGAGAGCAGACGAGCAAACGGGCCACGCGATGGTAAGTGGTCACCGTCACCCATAAACATCTCACCTCACTGTATTAATATTAGAGGGTTTTTGATGCGCTGCTAACCTTGAGGACTAAGATGGAATGCCTCATGTGCCGGAAATTACGCTGGCTCTCTTACCCTTCAAACCGAAACACAGAAATGCAAGCATCTCTGCTTCACGGCAGAAATAGATAAGAGGGTGGTACCACCCCAGGCGATCCTTCACTTTAGGATCTACCACTACCAAAAAATAAATAACTATTAGATGACATGCGCACATCTTATGTGCAGGTTATAATAGATTCGCATGTGTACAATGGACAACACAATAGACTATAACCCTTCAAACTAATGTCAAGGAATCAACAAATCTTATTGCGACAGGGTTCCATCGCGTATAGATTGATGTGTCTTCCACTGTACTCCCTGATGATACATCTGGAAGTTAGGTGTCCGCGCTATACACACATTCGATGAACTGTCAAATGTTATACTCATTTCATAAATAATGTCCAGCCCGAACGTGCCGACATGAATGTGTACGTACCTACGTGAATGTTACATAACCACAAAATCTGATATATTTTTCTAATAATACAATTGTCTTAAGTGTCCGTTATACAAAGTAAATTTAATGAACATACAAACTTATATGCATTTCTTGGAACAAAATCATGTTTTCTATGACTGTTGGCTTTCAGGCTAACAATGCATGGGGACAAAACACAGTCCTTACCTTTTTCGCAACGCTTTCCATAGAAACCGGTACCTTCACATTTACATGCAAAGCCGGGGTCTTGCATTGTCTGTGTGCAGATTCCTCTCAGGCAGGGCATGCGGTGGCAGATGTTTGGGTTCCATTCTGCAAGACGATAAGAAAATAATTGCGTCGACATCACACTCACTCTCACTAGATCCATCATGGATCTGGCCAATGGATCTACTGAGAATGATCAATTATATCTTCGCTACAGGATATCAGAGACAACGCATTTTAGAGCATACTATTATACACCCCAGTAGACGCCGATAGGCTCGCCACATTTCACGTTTGTCCACCAAATCCTACGGCGAAAAGTGGGAACTACCTATGATGAAGGTTGTTCGTCTGTCTAGCCCCTAGAGGATTATGGACGTGAGAGTTATGCTATGCTAAAACGCATTATTCTTTTTAATAATAATAATAATGCTTTATGAAAAGGCATAAAAACGCAATATAAAAACACTACGATACAAAAATAAAATAAAATAATTACAAGATAAAAATAGTAATACAAATAAAAATAAAATTAAGTTTACAATGATTACAAGTTCTGTGCTACAAAACTAAGGTAGCCTAGTTTCGGTTGGCTCCGGTGTAAAGACAGCCAATGCTTAAAAATCGGACTGTCCCAGTCGTCACGTACTGCTTGGAGTATGCTGTTGTCAGAGGCAATTTGTCCCAGAAGGAGGCCATGCGTGCTCTGACAACAACATAAAATTCGGGCACCCGTGCGTCAGCCAACATGCCCGATGCACTACAAAATCACGGCAACCGCATAAGGATGCGAAATGCATCATTATATTGCACCCTTATACGATTTTCTCCAATAGTTTACCCAGAGTTGGCAAATGACAATAAGCTTTAAATAAAGTTATCTTGACATCGTCGCTACACTTGCGAAATCTGCGTGCGAGCATGTTGCACCTGACGCATAGGGCCCTCCTCTCTCTCTCTCCATGTCCAAGTCGTCTTTTAGTCGTCAGCTTGTTTCGGGATACTAAAACCTTAAAGGAATTAAAGGCCGTGTCATACTTCTGAGATAACAGTTGAATGTCGATACATTCTTCTCCTATGTCCCGAACGTGTCCCTTGTTATTCTCAACGTTCGTAGATTTCGATATTCTCGAAACATAAGTCGCCACGGGTAAGTCCGCCACCTGTATCGTAGTAATTTTCTGTGCCGTGCCACTCAAGTTATTATTTTTCTTGCGTTTCTTGCGTTCCACCAGTGTACAGTCTTCCTCGTCCGTTGTCGAAGAGTCTCTGTGTGCACGCATCTTACGGTTGAATTCCGCTCGTCTCCCCGCGTCGCTCAACACAACGTCGCGATCGAAGGCCGAGGAATTGAAGTAAAAGTAAGCAATTAATTCGTAGGGGGAGTTGTTTACGAATGTTATGAAGCGAGTGTCAGCAGCGCAGAAAAACAAATTTCTAAAAGGTAGGCAAAGTAAATAAAATACTAAGTTCCTATTATAGTCACATATTTTTTGAATCTTTTTTTCTAGTCTAATTTTTACATTGAATTTATTTATCTATTTGTCTTCATAATAATTTAGCTCTTTGTGAACTGTCTGATTTATAGGTACTCGTAGACCATAAATACCTTGGAGAAATTCAAGCGCCTTCGGCGGCTAAAAAGGTATTAATTACCGATTACAAAGATAAAACATTAGCGAATGAACACGACACTCGGCAATGTACTACAATATCGACTCTTCCGCGCTGCGCATCTATAAGCTCTACAATGGAGGGGTAGTTTTAGTTGCCGGGAGGGTGGAATTTCTGGACGGTTGGCTGTGGATTTATCCGCATTGCAACATTACCTCTAAGTGCGTTGAGGCAGTCACGCCGTGTCCTGTATATGTATTCGTTTCGGCACCCGAAACCGCACGCGCACTGAGAACCGTAGATCTTGCAGCCATTGTGCGTGTCCTCCGGGTCGCATGACCGCGCATGCACTGCAACACATTTATTACCATTTTTACAATGCATATAAGTATCTAAGTATGTACTGTTTGTCTGTAATTCGAGTAAGCAGAAAATTATCGGAGTATGGTAGCAGAGGGAGAACTTGTATAGATATGGAGACTCATACGTAGGTACGTCAAGAGATTTAAGAAACTTATGTTATTTAATTCTATATCTATAAAAAATATTGTTTAGTCCATTATATATTACTACGAATCACAATCACAAACAATTTTGTTTCTCTGTTGAACTTCGCCGATATCTTGTGTCATATGAAACAAGACTTATTATATTGTTTGTAAACAATATATCATATAGTACTCATTCGTAGGTACCTACTATTAAGTGTTTTATTCATAATATCCGTAGGTACGGTCCGAGTACATCATTATCTGCCCTTCCAACTCATCTTGCCATCTCTTTGGGCATTGTATAGTGCCCCCCTGGACATCAATGATCTGACTGTCAATTATCCGGTTCGGTGACATAACTATGATCAGATCATATTACTCATTGACCCATTAGTACATTACATCTATCCGTAAACACTCCAACCAAATCCGTTCAGTTACCTATTATGATGTACGTTCAAACAAATAGACAAAAATGTACCTTTACGATTTTATTATATTACATGTATGGATTTTTGAAGAATTTCGATTAAGTAGTAAGAAATTAACTTCACAGCATATCAAAGAAAGAATTCAAGATACGAGGCAGGAAGTACCTACAATCTTTATAATTCGCAGTTGCTTTTGCTTCTTATTCGCATATGCATATAAAATACTCGTACTAATTTAGAGGGAATAATTAAGTGGACAAGTATTTGATCTTACTGAACTTACTTACCTACTATTTACACCTATAATAACTAAAGTTTTTTATATTGTTATCGCAGAGCAGACGTGCAAACGGGCCACCTGATGGTAACTAGTCACCGTTGCCCACCTCGCTGTAATATTATTAGAGGGTTTTCGATGCGTTGCCAATCTTGAGGACGTAGACGATGTGCCGGTTATTACCGGCACACGAGCCACGCTGCTCTCTTACCCTTCAAACCGAAACACAGCACTGCTTTGCGGCAGAAATAGGTAAAACGGTGATACCAACCCAGGCGATCCTACACATGAGGATCACCTGTAAGTAGCAATTACTTAGACCAGGTCCGTCATATAGTGTTATTTTTTACCCACGATGGAACGGAGATACGTACCTTTGTTTGAAGAAGATAAAAATCACTTAACTCTGAAAAAAATATTAAATTAAAATATTTTTCTATAATAGACTCGTTTTGTTACTGTGAGTGGTGATATCACGAATGATATAAATTAAACCAGAACTTCCAACGATCACTTTAGGATGTTTTTATCATCCAATGCTTCCGTTGACAGTTTAGTTGCAAACAGTAATAAACAAGTGTTTTTGAACGTGCGTATGTAGTTTATGTAATACTGAAAAGATATAGTCTTTTAGGGAAACTTTCATTCTAGCTTTGAAAAAATAAAACAAACGATGATCTTGAAATGAAGAGGTTTCATTTGTTATTGTATCGAGTTAAATACTTAATAATTAATTTAAAATAGGAGAATTTGTAGCTAAGATGAAAACCAACAGACCATCTAATCTTAAATACACTCAATATTTCACTTGAATTTGATGCCTTAAACATAGAAGTTTCTAACTTTCAACAAATGTCTGTCTTGTGGATAATTTAGAACTCGAAACTCACCCGAGAACTTTGATGTAATACCTAAATAGTAGCCATTGCACCGCATAGTGTTTTTGCCGACTACCCGGCGATCGGGTTTTAGCATAAACTCGGCGCTCGATGGAAGCGCTAAACTAGCTGCTTTTTGCGCAAACTGTGGTCGACAAATAACTACTAAAAACTGCTGAACACCTGTCTTTCTATATTTCCAAGACGTAACCGGCTTGATCCGAACCGACCTAAAAAGCTGGTGTTTTCTACCAAAATTTGCTTGAACAAAAAACTAATTTAAAAAAGGTTTATTTTGCAACATACAACATCTACACACTGACATTTTTTCGATTTCTGCTATTAATAGGTTACTATGCTATTAACATTTTTTGGCACTATTTTCTCCTCAAATATTACCCGGCGCTGCCGTATACGTTATTAATTATCTGTAACCAACCGGATCAGGCGAATAGTGCCGGATACCTGGGTATATACCGGATCCAAACTGGGCATACCCATCCCATCTCTACTATAGGTACTTTAGTAAACGTGTTAGGTACCTATGAAACCCGGAATAAGTACTTTGAATTTGAATAATAAGTACTTAGTATGGAAAAATATGCACATGTATGGAATCATGGAAAATTGTTTTTTTATAGATTTGACCATGAAGGAAGGAATGCGCTACTTTTTCTTTCAGCCAAGGATTTGGCGTTAAAATAATTAAATAAAAATCCATTGTTCGTTCCAAAGAAAAAAATATTTAGTATAATTATTATTTCCTCTGTCTAAATATAGATATTTACATAGATTAAATGATGTAAATATTGTAAATCAATTACTTGCTAATCAAATTATAAACTTTCTTTTGGGTTCGCAGTTGGATCAACCAACGAAACAACAAGCAAATAAACTTACTCAATTCTAAAGGGTATTAGGACAATTAGGACGGGCAAAAGTAAATATTTGGCACGAAGCTTCCAACCCGGTTTCTTGTTTGATACGTTTTTAGAGGATTATAGTTGCTTGGCCTCGTATTTCTTTTACTTACCTACTAAATACTTCGGAATGTACTTACTTAAAATGTCTACTACATAACTTTAATTTATAATCATCATTCATTATATATTCGTTATATATTGTAGAATAAAATATTTGAAAATTGTTATCTTATTTAAAAGTTTATTAGTACGTAAATATTTACTTGACCAGTTATTCGAAAAATAGTAATGTATTTTTAATTTTTTAAATAATTTTGAACTATCTACAGTTTTGTTATTCTTTTTGTAAATTTTGCCTTAATAAATTTACTCTTTTTAGGGTAGGTACCGTACCTCAATAGGAAAATTCCTTCTGAAATTTTTTCTGTACGGAACCCTCAGGGCGCGAATCTACTCATAATAATTTCATTTAGTGTACTGTATACAGTATACTAAATGAAATAATAAATTATTTCAATTAGTTTTATAACACTCTGCATATTATTTTAATATACAGAGTGTTATAAAAACTCCGTAAAGAGCCGAAACCCCTTTCAGTCAGGTACCTATCCATTACTGAACAGCATTCACTATGGGGTCAACTCTGAAATCGGGAAATAAAGCTGTTTCATACATTTCGGACTGAGCTTTTATATAAAAAAGCTGCATTTTTTTCCGCGCTTTCAATGTTGGCACCATAGTGAAAGTTGTTCAGGTTATGGATACTGAACACCGAGAGTATAGGGTTTTTTTTTGACACGTATTATAGGAGTGATAAAGAAAATAATTTTAAAATCTAAAAATTGACTAAAAATATTGAAGGGAGAATCGAGCCATGCTCCTTATAGGGATCTTACAGATTTAGGGGGGGGGGGGGGCTTTCTTGTGCCGTTTCATTTCAGCCCCGAAAATTATTATCCATTTAAAAATAAATAAGTGTACCTTACTGGTTTCAACATTAAAACCGGAAATACGTAGAGTCCAGGAAATATATTTTCATTTATAATCTGCGGATTTAAAACTGCTAATTTATTTTATGTAGTAAATAATAGGTACTTAGGTAATACGCTGTAAATTGGCAAACTGGAGTTTTAAACATGAGTAATTGTACATGCACAAAGTAACTTACATTGTAGACAGGTGATCAGGGTGGTGATGACGAAGGCCGCTGTGCGCACGCGCATGGTGGCTGGGCTATGCGGGCGTCGACTGCGCACTGACACGACCCTCCGGCCAATGCGGTGTGAACGCCCCCGATATCATACCATATCTGTCATCCTGGCTAAACAACATCCACTATAGTTGAGTGCGCATACTATAATATTAATTCTTTATCTGTTTTTGTTTTTTCCTTGTTTGTGTTACAAATGGTAATTGTCTACAACGTTGCGTCATATTATCAAAGTATGAACCAAATATTATGATTAAGATAATCTACGCACCAAAATATTTCGGCAAGTGTAACTTGTGTAAAAGTTTGTTTTGCAGTCGTGACTGAACCAAATTATGTTTATGTTCTAAAAAGCAAACTTTTTTCAAGTATATGAAGTAAAATAACTGACTTCTATTGCTTTCACTGGAAGTCCCTGAAAGCGTCATAGTCGTCAATAGTAATAGACGTGTGGAAGCGAATAAAATTATGATTATACATTCTTTGGTAATACATAACTCCTAGAGGTAGACAGTAGGTATGTAATACAATAGGTATTATATACAAAAGCTCTCATCCTCAAAGAAAAGTTGTCTTCATTGAATTTTTACCTAGGTACCTACCTACCTACCTACATGATACATGACACCTATATACTAATCTAATTGCAACCTTTAATTGATAACTTTCAGCTACCTATCTACATTAATTTAAGTTATTGTTCACTATAGACGTGTTTCAATTGAAATGCCTAACATTTTTATCTCGACATTACCGCTGACCCGACAATGAAAATATTGTCGAAATCATAAGGTCGTTGTACTCATTTTAAATATAGCATGTAAGTACCTATATAGGTACAAGTACGTAAGTACCTATATAGGTATAAGTACGTAAGTACCTATATAGGTATAAGTACGTAAGTACCTATATAGGTACAAGTACGTAAGTACCTATATAGGTATAAGTACGTAAGTACCTATATAGGTATAAGTACGTAAGTACCCATATAGTACCTATACAATATAACAAATCGATTCGTGCTTGATAATTTTTACTACATCTTTTGTACCAAATTTTTTTGTGATGAAAGTGTGCTAGTCAAGACCAAGTTGAATAACAACAATCAATCATTATTATTTATCTAAGGTACTTTTTAGTGGGGCTCGTTCACATATCCCATTTTAATATAACATCAAAATAGATGAATAAGGCTATAATTAAGCCTTGTTAATCTATTTTGAGGTTATCGTAAAATGGGATATTGAAATACCTGTCTCGACTGCACATAATAGGACTGAAATCAGACTAATAGTGAGTGCCCTATTTCAAAGTCTTTGTAACCGTCGACCCATAGTATTACCTGGCTAGTTACCTGGCTTTCACCACCTGGCTGGATCGATATAGACAGACATATATAGAGGACAGTGCCTCATGAGCGGCTCCACCTGGGCTAAAACACAAAGCGCAATAACGCAATGCAGCACTGTAATTTTTGTCTTATTTTATTGCATATAAGGACGAGCAACCGGGATACCTGATGTTAGTGGGCACCGTGGCCCACAAACATTTCACCTCACTATGAAGTTATTAGAGGGGTTTCGTTGCGCTGGTAACCTTGAGGAACGAGTCAAGTCACCAATGCCTTATGTGTCAGTAATCACGCTATCGCTTTTACTCATAAAACCATGACATATCATAGATTTGGAAAAAGTAGCTGCGCTTTTGGGTGCAATGCTGCTAAAAATAGGTGAAAGGGTTATACATCCCCAAGCTGATTCTGCATGCATAGAGTATCACCACCTTCAAAGGAAATTGGATCCAATATCCATGCAACTTATTATGGTTATTATATAACGTAAGAGGCGAATAAAAATAAATGGGATATTGAAAAATAGTTTAGTTATTTCGAGATGTACCTAATAATGACCTTTCCGTTTATTATACATTATTGGCAAAGAAAAGATTACAAGTTCAATTAAATCGAATTATGACTAATTTCTATAATTTCATTTCGTTATGTATTGTGAGCAATTGGTGCAATTTCTCAACTGGCAAAGTTCGTTCAAATTCGTTACATGAAAATAATGAATTTTACTTTTAGGGAATAACTAAAGGTAAATTATTTTATTTATATTCAGCTTTTTATTGGTTAGGTCTTTACCGATGAAGTTGCCGTTTTGTTGTGGGTACTGGTTATTTCGAATTTATTTATCTACTTATAGTCTATTATTATTATGAAAAATATACAATTTTAAGAAATGTATTTAAACTTTAAAATGCTTATTTTACATCATAAAAATACATTCTAGTCATTGGAATCCTATATACAGTTTCAGGTTCCAATTCGATTCCTGTTAGTTTCTTTCTGTTACTTGCAAAGAGTAGTAAGTAGGTACCTATATTTAACCTTTTTTTCTACTTGTGATTTTTTTTTAACTTTTAATCTGGTATTTTTAACGGATGAGTAATTTGTATACCTACACGTGAAAAGGTTGTAAAGAAAAAAAAAACAAATCACTTGTTTATTTATTATCAGTTGTATCACAATAACTTCGCAAGATACCGCGGCGGTTTATCACAGGCTCAGTACATGGCGTAACTAAAACATGTAGAAAATATTTACCTATTCGCAAAAAAATACTTTATGTATGGAATATCTGCCTAAGTGACATTTTGTTTAATTACTCTAAACTGTACCTACGCTAAGTGCCATAATACAATTAGTGGTTTCAATTTGTTTGATATTTTCTGAATTATTATTTATTTTCTCTCACAGTTGTTACAGAAAGTACCGCGTGTATCACATGCGCGAAGACTACGTATTGCACCTCGTGTATCACACAACCTAGGCTCGGGATAATGTGGCGTTTAGCGCACATGTTACACAAAGTACTATTTATACATTAGTTCTATTAAACATACTTGTGGTACGCCAAAGAATATTTAATACAAATCCAAGTCGGTAAAATCTGTTCAGTTAACGAACCTGAATAACCCTACAAATCATACAAGTGTTTTGTTTGACTTTGCATAAAAAACTTTATAACATATTTGCTCGTAAAGTGGCTGTAATTACACCAATTTCAATATCGTAATGTATCTCATTACGCACTTGTGCGTTATAGTAATGTGAAACGCACGAGTTTTTTTAAATAAAGTAACATGTACGGTTTTTTAAGATGCTCCGTCTAAAAATGAACGATACTTTTTAAAATCTTAGCAAAGAGTTTTTATGTTAAAAAAGTGGTCAATATTTTATGAATAAAATTAACTTTGGGAGATAAAATATAATAAATAAAGATTTAATTCTTTAATTTAATTAATTTTGACAATAAATTACAACCATTTATCTGTAACAAAAACACAAAAATATTAATTTACTTTATTAGTAATACTGGCTGTTTTTGTACCTTTACCTAAAAAAAGTTGATGCGCGCGCATCGCTAATTTGTGGACAAGTAAAATTATTCCGCGCGCTTTTTCTTTTCGCTGTATTGTTTTTATTTGAAAATGTCGTCAAGTAGTGATGAATTTATTAATTTGACACCGCCACAAGTCTTAAACGCAGCGAAAAAGGCTACTCTAAGCCTCTTGCCTGAAAAATCGACCGATAGATACTTACAAGCGTATCAAAATTTCATCATATGGAAAACAAGCAAAGATGCAAATTCATTTTCAGAAAATGTGTTTTTAGCATATTTCATGGAACTTTCTCAAAAATATAAGTCAAGCTCATTGTGGTGCTACTATTCAATGCTAAAAAGCAACTGGCAACGTAACAATCACTTTTAAAAATTGTTCAAATTTCTATAACTGCTTTAACAAGTAATTAAAGATTTATTCGTTTAAGAAAGTCAAAGTTTTATTTATTTCCTCGTAAATATGTTATAAAACGTCGTATGACATACGTGCGCTTTGAAAATTACAGCCTCTGCTTCCTTATAGCCCTCGCCTACGGCTCGGGCTAGCAATATCGCCTCGGCTGTAATTTTCAACTTACCGCACTTATATCATAATGTACTATTACTGAAAACGTTGGTAAAAAAGGTACCTAACGTTAAAAAACAAAGAAAATATCGAAGTATACGTAGGTATGTATACATATACGAGATCCGATAATAATATTACGTAGTAACGTAAATAGATAGTAACATAATTAAAGGTAAATATACACTTTAATTATGTTTGTTTACAGAAAATCGGCAGCTAAGGTGCGCCGTCATAACATGTAGGTTAAGGTAACTATCGTTTGATAGTTTAACAAGAACATTTACAAGGAAACTGGCATCGGAGTATGGAAGTAATTGCTCCTAGACATAATCTGATTATCATTAAGTTTTATAGCTAAAACTTAATGCAATCAAAAACACATCAATTATTTATTTCTATTCAAACAACATGATAAAATAATTACTTTACGTGCTTCCGTGGGTGTGCCACGTAAGCAAGCCTAACTAGATCTTTCTTGTAACTAACTCTGTGCTGTATCATTTCATTTCATTTCATTTCAAAACTTGTCAAATAAAAAAAACTTAATAGTAAAAGAGAAATCAACATACTGTACTTAAGTGCTAAATAAAAAAATAAAAGAAGAAATTATAAAGAAATACACGTAGAGGTGATGATATTTCTAATGCCACGCATAATTTAACATTTAGTTAAACCTCCCCAGGTTCGTACGTAGCTCGAGAACTAAATGATGACGACCCCACCATCAGCTACTGTAACATGCATTAAACATACTGGCGCGTGTTGTAAAGATTTAGGAACGGTGCATTCTCGCCCTCCTGCAGCCAGTTGTCGCTGGAGTAGGTGTTGTTCTTCATCTCTACCACGTGAAAGGTGTAGGCTGGGCGGCCCTTGTTGGAGCGGTTATGAGCGCTCTTGTGCACCACGTTCCCGTGGAGTAAGATGCATGTGCCTGCGAAATAAAAATCAGTATTTATGCATACAATGATACGTTAATAGTGTGAATACCTACATTCTAATTATCTTTTTCCGGTGGTGGTGCAAATTACAGGTAATTCAAAAGTAATAAATAAATAAAAGTGCAGTGTTGAGTGTAAATTAAAATGTATCGAGTGAGACACATTGATGGATTCCTGATATCCCACACACAGGGAAACCTAGTTGGGAGTCAGATAGCCAGACATTAAATAAGGGTGAGTGAGTGCATCTTTCGAGCCCTGAGTCAGGTTACATCTTCATATACCTATCTCTTACATGTACCTACTTATGTAAGTGTAAATAAAAATGAATTGAAATTGATTTAAATTGAAATTTAAGTAAATGGAATAGTACATTATGTAACTAAAGGGCAAAATTGCCTCTTCGAGTGTTAGGTCGCAGCTTAAAGCGTCAGGAGATGGTTGTGAAACAAGAGTTGAAACATTTTGTTGAAACATTATACGGTACTTTGTGTTACAACAGTGAGATAAATTAAATTTTAAAAAATTTAGAAAAATATATCAGTTTCATGATCCTCAAAATTGACGTACAGTTAAGAGACAAATATAATGGCATCATCCAGTAGATGTTTACCTTCTATGAGTAACTTTTCATGAATGAATAAATGAATACAAATTTAATGTGTTATCCTCCTTTGGTTAATTGATATTGCAATATGCGAGATTCTTTGTGTCCTATTCAAAAGTTCTATATTGTACCGTAAATTTAGACGTTTATTCTAAATAGAAATATAAATATGTACAAGAAATTGTTATTGCTTGTAGACTGCGTTCAGGACATTTCCCAACACAATCTGTTGCCTTTTTAATGCAGAAAGCTAGCTTACCAAATTGCGAGGTGTGTAGAGACAGAGACATCATTTATCATATTCTGTTGGAGTGTGTCAGTTACGCAGGAAAAAGAGAACAGCTGATTAGACATTATGGTTTAAATTTATTGGATGTTGGTGTAATTCAGAGCATTTTAGCTGATCCAATTTCTGGTGCAGCTAGAATGCTCTATTATATGTTTAGGAAAGGTAATTAATAACGAAATTGTAATTAGTTTAGCATATGCACGATGGGATTAACATAATCAATTGTGATTACAATCCCTAAATTAAACAGATTAAAAAAAATGTTCCTACCTATAGTCTATTACGATAATATTGCAATTTCATAGAAAACGTAATGTATCCGTTTTCTTAAAAAAATAAATATTTTATTCCCAAATGCATATGACAATTTTTAATTATATATTAGCAAAATGTCAAAAATCAGCGCTTGCTGGTACAATCGGACGAGCCAATTGGTGCAGCGCATCCATTTTACATCCAAGATGACATTCTTGTAATAAGATCCTTTGTGTCCCCTTGTTATCTTGTATTTTTTGTTATATTCATAACTACTTAACCCAGAAAAATTACAAACTAGGTAAATTTGCACATTCTATAATAAATAAGTACATATATTGTTATATTTATTTATAAAAAATCCGGTTACTCTTATTTCGATGGTATTTCAATCGAACTTCTATTTAAATATGCCGTGTACCCAATGAAAATAATATACGTAAATAGGTATACCCACATCAATTCTCCATTTTCAATGTGTGTTTAGTCCTAGACGAGAATCTAACTAATCCCTTGGACGTGAGAATTGCTATTTCAGTTGATTTAGTATGCTGTTTGCAATAGGACAATGCAGATTCTAGTTTAAACGGAATGTATTCACTGGGTAGATTTTACGAGTATTTTATTTATTTAGGTATGCCAACTGCACATATATTATACATTTCAAAATAATGTTGCGAGAGAATGGCGTAGTGTGGGTTCCAGACAGTGCTAGCTAATTCCAATTGGCTGTGCACCAGAGCATTACCTACACAAAGTTATTTTTGTGATATTAAAATTCGTTGAAAAATAAAATAACTACAGGCAATCAAAAATCAGAACGATAGAAAAAACCGGCAATAAGTTTTATGAAGGAACTGTTATCTAGCGCCATACAAGCAGGTCCTGGCTCCATATAAAGGACTGTTTTGCTAGAAAGGGGTATCGAAAAACTAATTTTAGATCCTTCTTTACTTTCCTTCTTCTTTCAGGTTGCCTGGAAGAGATCGCTCTTAGCGATAAGGCCGCCTAAATTGTATTTCACTATTTCCTTTTCTATCTCACGTTTGTTATTTTATATTTGTGCAATAAAGTGTATTTTACTTTACTTACTTTACTTACTATGTCCATGTAAGTTTGCAATAAAAATTTTCAAGGTTATATCTAGCATACCTAGGTAGTTCGATTATAAGCTGGGTGAGCTCACCCAGCTTATACATAGCTATGTACCTTTACTAACAGCAACGGGAACGAAACTGGATTGTGGGTAGACAGGGGCCGGCTTGTCGTAGATCAAAGGCTCCTTGGCGTCTTTGTCGGGGTTGCGGATGAGGCGGCGGTGCACATCCGATTTGTGCGACCCCCGGGCTATCCACAGACACCCATTTTCTATGGTGGCGTCCTCCAGGGCGATCCAGAAGCCGATCGGCGGACTGGGCTCCGTGTACAAATACGTCGCGTCTTGGTGGGATACCACTAGAATCAAAATAATTATAACACTTGTCAAATCCACGCTTTTTGTACCTTTATTTATCATGGGAATAAAAAAACTTTCTATGGCCCGGTCTCGGCTCAAGGACCGCGGTAGAATCACGGTGAGGCATTAAAATACATACGGTGTTGCTATTTTGTATGAATAAAAGTCGTGCGTGAATGTCCGTGTATTAGTAGCGTTGTCTACGTTCAACTGCATAGGTACTTGATGTGTCTAATCGGTTCAACGTGCGCCACTGTGTGTTTAACGCCTGAGGTTTAGTTTCGTTCATAGATAACATCCAGTTAAAAAAAAATTGGTACCAAATGTCAAAATAAATCCAATATCATAGGTTTATAATACCTATGTATTATCACTCTTCACCGTGAAGAATTAAGATATTAAATTAAATGTAAGTAGGTACTTACTTATAAAAGCTTCGTTCTCAAATCGTAACATTTTCCTTTTCCCAAAAAGCTCGCAAAGCAAACAAAGCTCAACCGAACTTTAGATACTACCTAATCTATTAATCACGGAGTTACCTTACAAAAGGTCTATCCTTATCTTGTAAAGTATTAAGGGCAACCAAAGTCAAACCGTGAGTTGCAAGAAACGTCCTTTATATTAAGGCTTCCTTAAGTCTCGTGTCATCCCTATCTAGAGCTATAGCGTAGGTAAAAAGGGATAATATATACTAGTATATGTTTTAATAAAGACTTAATAAAATAGGTAAAAATACCACTTACCACATACCACAATGTAGAAATGAATATATCGAATATTTCGATGCTTTTGGCAGGTGCATTATTGCGATAGCCAGCTAATTAACGGGACTATATTGCTGGTAATAATTTTGTGACTTGAACCAAAGTGGTTAACCGACGAGGGTGGTGCAAACTGGCACAATGTTTTCAAACATGAATAAATGAGATGGTCGAAATGTCCTTTCAGAATTTCGCGTCAGGAGGAGGTTTACCGTTTTCAAAACGATGAAATGATATGAGATGGTGTGCTAAACAAAGACAACGCTACGTTGGTATAGCTCTGTCTCTGTTTAGCACGCCATCGCATTATATCATTTCATTATTTTGAGAACTGTATAGCTGCCTGTTTTCTATTGTTTCAAATTTTAATTGTAACTGTAGAGCTATCCCTCCCGCGTAGTTCCGTTCGGTCACCCCCTCATGTACAGTGGGCAACACATCAAGATTTACCCTTTAGTACTTTGTCCATGAACAACAGATATAGTGTTGTCTGTGACCTCTTGCAATAACTTATCGCATTGTCAAAGGAATGTGATACATAAATTAATAAAATGTCAATAATAGCTGCTGTAAATGGGCATTGTCAATAATTAAAATTAGAATTATATAAACAAGCAAATAATAATAATATATTTTATATCTTTTATAATAATACTATATTATTTGCATTTTGATAATTCTAATTTTATTTATTGACAATGCCCATTTACAGCAGTTATTATTGACATTTTATTAATTTATGTATCACATTCCTTTGACAATGCGATAAGTACAGCTGCTGTAAAGGGGCATTGTCAAATCTAGATTATATAAATTAATTATATAACGTAATTGGTAATCTTAGCTGCTTATCGCGTTGTCAAAGTATTGATACATAAAATAATAAAATGTCAATAATTGCTGCTGTAAATGGGCATTGTCAATAAATAAAATTAGAATTATAAAAAAGCAAGCAGCTGTTCCTATTTACATTATCTTAATTATTTGACAATGCCTCTTTACAGCAGCTATTAGTGTTTAAGTATTATTATTTTTAAGTATTAGGTATGCGTATAAGGTATTTATACGATTAATTTTGTACTGACTGTGGTGCCTCTGGTGCATTGAGCTAACGAACTACATATTAATTTGTATACATTAAAAATAATTATTAATTTTATATATCTACTGACATGTCTAAGTGTGCTGCTGAAAAGATGAAAATTAATGAAATGTAATTCATACGAACGTCAAGGAACAAGAACTTATATGATTCTATACATAGAAGAGAGAGTATAGCTTGATGAAGAGTTTGACATTATGCGTATTTGACGTTTTGAGAGTTTGACATTTTGCATATTTGACTTTATGCGTATAATCCCCTGGTACATGTCCATGAATGAAAAATAAAAAGCAAAACATGACACTTGCCTTCACCACCAACTCCAGGGTTCTTGTAAATGAACATGCTTTGCACCACTGCTGGTTCTATAAGGCCGAGCCGCTGGCACACGGTCTTCACGCGGTGGCAGTACGTGTAGCACCTGAACAGCGGGTGAATGAAGTGCAGGGCATGGCCCACCTGGAAATGAGCGAGGGCCGGTTTACATAATCATCCGTTTTTTTCCAGTTCTGGAAGCCAATTCTCGCAGAACAGAAGCGCTACCAACGTCTTGTCACGTTCACATGTAATGTGAGCGAATGAGACAGGACTAATGTCGAATTCGACATTCCACTACGAGAATCGCCGTCCTGGGACGATTCTCGCAACGTTCGACATGTAAGTCGAGCACTACGGATGTAATGTCGCGCTCACATAATTATTATTGTGAGCGAACGATATTTCGTTCGATGGTCCTATTGGATTGGACTTATGTTAAATTCGACATTTTTGAATAGGACATAAAACGCAAAGCGTTGCGTAGATGGAGCCACAAGCACACACGTAAATTGTAAGCAATAATGGAAAGTAATACATTATTTTAGGTTACATTTAGAACAAAATCATATTTAAATCGTACACGATATTTGAAAAAGATATTTAATATCCTATTTCATTAAAATCTTCAGGATTAAAGTATGCAGCACATATTTTTGAATGTTTTTGCTCAAAATATTTATTTATGTAATTGTGCTAGTGCGCCTCTAGTGGTAAAACTTTGCAGAATTATCACCTATTTGACCTGTGTTTGACAAAAAGGATATCTCTGTAAAATTACTAGAAATTTTGTATAGTTTGACGATAATTAGAAGTACAGATTCGGAACTTACAACCTTGTCCAGATTCACATCATGCGTCACGTACGTCCGGCATGTAGGTACAAAATTGGCAGCTTTGTAACAAATTGTAGTTTAATAAAATGACAAAACCCATCCGATAAAGTACCCGTTATTTCTCCGCATGTCACACAACATAAAGACAGGGACCATTCTCATAATAAGATTCTGTTGAATTAGAAGTGGAAGTATTAAATCCACATAATTTAGCCCACACACAGAGATGATCGAGAGAAAGACTAATAGAAACTAGACAAGAGAATTGTACACTAACCAGTATAATATGTGACCTCCACACCAAAAAGTAACAATTTTGTCGTGCTTATAACTTTATATCCATGAAGAATTCGTGTAATTTTAGTGAATTATAGATTCATATTATCCTTGGCGACCGATTTTTATACTCAAGTCCATATCTTTTACCTAAAATGCTAATGTAACTTTTTGGTATAGAGCTCTACAATGAAGTTTGTGAGATATGAATTTATTACTTGTAACTTTATTTACAAGATTGAGAAAATAATACGTAATAGAAAATCAACTCCACAGCTCTGGGATAGAAAGTGAAACTCCATAAACACCAATGTAATTGTATTTATTACAGTATCAAATCAAAGCCACAATTCTTTGTTTCAACTACGTGCTTACATAAAAATCTACTGAAACAGCTTCCCCCACCCACGCACCTCCCCCACCCTGTTTGACGTCATACCTACATGTTATGAAACCCTCGGTAATTGGTTCGGTTCCATTTGTTTTTCTGTTGCATGCTGGATATGGTTTTTTTTTACTTTCCATAAAGCCTGTTTTTTAATTAAATGCTAAATTGAAGCCAAACGCGCCAATATATTGTGCTTAGACTTACTACACCTTTGGATTTTAGTGCAGAAACATAATTTTTATGAAATATAGGTAACTGATAGCTCAATTTGTGTAATTTCTACCCTCCAAAGATTTTATAATATATATAATATATATTTGTCATATTATATTGTATACAAGGCCAAAAATATAAAATAGGGCTTATATTCGAATAGGTTACGAAGATACAAAGACGTTTCGTATATTATTGAATATTGAATTCTATTGTTACAGTTTATTGAATAAAGAAGAGAAACTAAATTCTAATTATGAATCGGGTTCAAAAGATCTAAAATATAGATGGATTATTCAAATATTTAAGCACTAATCAAGAATTTTGAAATTCAAGGGGGCTAGGCTAGGTTCGATTTTTGTGGTATCCGTACTATGGATTCCATAGTGGGTAATCATACCTTGTTTAAAGAGACTGAAGGGTCCACTGTGAGCTCGCCATTGGGCCCGACCGCATCTGCCTCGAAGAAGCACCGCACTTTGTCGTTACTTTCCACGAAATAGGTGTCTTTTAGATGCTGAAAATAATAAAATAGAGTTACACTCATCGAGTTATTTTTCATATATACACGCACATACTTACTTACTGAATATGATCATCTATGAATTATATTCCCTTCTAACAAATGATATTTTAACTTCTTCTAACACATGTAAGAAGTATTGCTTACTTAGTGCTAGCTATTTTCGGCTATTTCACATTATTTTATCATATATGATTGCATAATACGCTTCAACATATCTGATCATATTTAGTATCCCATTGTGCCAAGGTAGTCTCCAACAGTAAGGACGTAATGATAATGGTGATAACATCTATTAGATTTAGAGAGAAGAAAGAAAATTAAGCTCTTTCATCGTAATTCGTAATATGAGTAGGTACCTGTTTGTCTGATTCCTTTGTGGAGAAAATAGATCGCTGGGCGGGCTCAGGCAGGTCCCTTGTGAACCCCTCCCCGACTTCGACCATTTCTTCGCATTCTTCTGTATTAAGGAAATTATCTAGGACCACGTAGCCGTCCTCTTCGAGCTGTGAAAAACAAAAATAGTTTGAATACTAAAAAGGACTAAAACTAATTAAATCATTTAATTAGTGAGACCGGGACGATGGGTCAGGTATATGAAGTTAAAAATTGTTAAGATTTCCCCACAATTCCTTAATTCTAGAACAGGCGTTATTTTTAGACCTATTGCAACCTTGTAAGTAAATAAGTTGTCTTAATACAGGATGTCTCGCGAGTTTTTTAAACTTTAATATTAAATAAGTCTGCACGTGTTAGGATTAGGGAGAGGATACTGGCACTATTTGACAGCTCAATTTTTCGGATTTTTTTGTGGCTGTAGCCCAGTGGTCTGGGGCGCACTGTCCGTTCGCAGTAGAGGCCTACTTTAGAGTCGGCTCTTCGTACACTCAGGCTAGACGAGGGTTTCGTAATCGATTGATATCCGTCTTTTAATCGTTGCACCGATCATTCACTTGATTGAGTCCAACCCAAGCAAGGTTCCGACTAAAAGGTTCAACAAATAACAGGACACATCACTGACGAAACCAACCCGTCAAATCGACCGAGAACATAGATTGCGTCGCTGTTCTCAATCAACAGCGGCGTTCAATCAGAAAACATTGCGGCGTCATTGAACAGTCATGGTTTCAGTGATTATCAAATTTTGAATTTGAACCTCAAAGTCCACCCTTACAAGATTAAATTTATTAAAAAAAAATTAAACTTGACTCCCTTATCAAACGGAAAAATGACCGTGAACAAATGTTAGAGAATTTTAGATTGGATAATGGTATGGAAGAGGTTTTCTTTAGCGATAATGCACATTTTCACCTTGAAGAGTACGTAAATCGGCAGAATTACCGTTATTGGATCACCCAGTGATCCATGGCATGAACACGATTTAGTGAATCCACGACGACGACGTGAGCATTATTTCACCAGAATTGTCAGCGTGTGATGGGAAATATGCACTTTCGTTGGCGTCCAAGTCGACAAAGAGGACATCTCGATGGTGTTTTTTATCATAATTAACATCGCATTTGCGTTATATATTTTAGTATTCATATTTTTTTGTACATTCAACTAGTGATTTTTAATAATACAAATACAAATATACTTTATTGCACACCCTGGACAAAAACAAAACATACAACATAAAGAGAGGTACAATACAATGTGCAGAAGGCGGCCTTATCGATTTAAGCGATATCTTCCAGGCAACCTTCAGGTGATGGGAAAAATCATAAGATACATAATATACGGGTGCAAAAGGCGTATGAAATAGATACTACCCTAAAATTAAAAAATAATTAATTACCCTATTAATTATTAATTACCCTATAATTTTTTAAAGTTAAATCTGGAATGAGTCACCTTGTATTACATAAAGATTCCACTCCACGTGCACGATAGCAACTGGTAGAGGTCAAGAAAGGTTGCCCCTCTCCTTCTACATAATATTAAAGGTAGGTAGTACTACTTATTTTAGTTTGATAGGTATAGGTAACGAGTAAGTACTAATTTCTTGTTATCACACACTATACATATATACGAGTACATACGTAGATAGTAACTGAAAGTAAATTATATATTTGTTTACAAAGTGTCTATCAGTAATTAAATTACGGTGTTTCAGCAATGTTTTCACTTGTGTTTTTGGGAATATACATTGAAAACCGAGCGTTTCAAAACATATGATTTTTAAATAACTTCATGTCTGACAAATTTGCATAGGTATCTAATACCGAGCACTGTAGTCATGCACTTTTAAAAGCGTCCAGGCTCGGATCCCATGTATGTAAACACGCGACAGCTAGCCGTCGTCGGTTGCTATAGTTGCTTTGCTACTCCGCCCTCACGTGGTCGAGCTATTTTAGTAAACGAGTTATTATTATTTTTGGAGCTTATTTCAATGTTGCGCGCCACGGAGGGTTTTGTGTACAGACAGCAAAATAATATTGATGAGATTAAAATGATTTGTAAATTATATACTTACATTGTTCGAACGATGTCATATAATGTACACAGGTGAAGGGTTAAAATCGTATCATTATTGTTTGACTACTCTGCTATGACTAACGCCTTTTTAGGGATCCGTACCCCGATGGGGAAAACGGAGCACTATTGGTGTTTTAGAACGTATACTTTCATAATACCTAAAGAGTTGAACGTACGTGGTAGGTACATATAGCTGATACGATAAACAAAAGCTACGAAAGTGGTAGAATGTGGAAGATTACCAGTAAAAATCATGAGCCTGCGTAAAACCAATGGGGTCTTCTAGAATAAAAGTAGAGAACCCTGAACCTGAACTATTAGTGAGATTATTTTTTTATTAAAAACGCGGCATAAAAAGAGCTTTGTAATGCTATGTTGGCGAGACCGCAGGCCGAGCTCCGCATCGGGCGAAGCCCGGAGCGTTCCCTCTTCCCCCCGCTTTCAGGCGCCCCGGGTCTAGGCTTACAACTTACTAAGTATAATATCATGCATATATAAACATATATAAATATATTATTCTGAGAGGTCGCAAACGCCAACTTATAACTATATAACCACAGTCGCTGAGCTATAATAATTTGATACACCTTAGTGTTCATTTATTGTACATACGTAGATAGTCTCAAGAGCTTCATATATATATATTGTTAACTCTGCTAAATTATGTGTAGATAAATTTATTAGATATATATATATAGATCGACCCCGCATACGGGGTCGTTTATAAACCTGTGTCGATAATATTATTGAGTAGGTACTAACTCACTAAAACGAACTTGTCTTCTCTCTGAAGAGAGAGAGAGAGAGGAGACAATTAATACACTAAATACATTTCTTTATATTTATACTTTCTTTGTTGTCCCTACGTAGCAAAAAATATGTATTTAGTGTATTAATTGTGTCGTAAGCGTAAGGCGAGAGATTCTTTTTCCGCAATATGTTCTGCCACAAAAATCTCAGCTTTTTACTTATTTTTAAAAAGATAAAAAGAGGTGATACAAAAGTTGTTCGTTTTAGTGAGTTAGTACCTACTCAATAATATTATCGACACAAAAGGACCCCGTATGCGGGGTCGATCTATGGATCGTACATCAATATGTGATAAAAGCTATCTGTGGCCCTTTACCTATGCAACTTCCTTCTAGTGCATTTCAGAATAAATCTTGTAAATATATTTTTTTACTTATTTTCTGTTTTCCTCATATTCTATATCCATAGTGTAATTTAATTAGGTATTATCTTCTTATCTTATGACAGGGCGCGGGAATAACCCAGCGGTACTTCGACCCCAGAGGATCTTTTATGCCTACCCCATTTTACACACTGGTCAATCTCAGTGTGCAGGTTTCCTCACTTTGTTTTCCTTCACCATTAGAGCAGTCGGTAAATGAACGTAAGTCTTCGAAAAATACGAAAAACTCATTGGTACATGGCACTGCACGGTTTCGAACCCGGACCTCCTCCTCCTCGAGTGCGGTGCCCTAGCCATTGTGCCACCGACGCTCTTATTTAGGTATTAAATAAACCTACTAGTATATCAAAATCCTAAGTTCATCATCAAGGTCGTAGGTAGTAATTAGTAGTACCTAGCCTAGTCTAGACTATATACCTTTATGTTCATCACAATACATATTAATTTTATCGTCATAATGTGAGGCCCCGAGGCTCAAATGTCATCACGTGTCTTGGTAATTTAATGACAAACGGTAATTACAATCGGCCTGTAGTGTGGAAGTAAGGTGCAAAGAGAATTTTAACATAAACTAAGCAAACACCTGCAGGTGATAGGTGTAGATGATTGATCACTTGCGTGGAGCTACGCGACGCTCCGATCTCAAGCATAAAACACTCAAGTAAGGTATAAATTTATAATACAGTACTCGCAGGCGCAGGTTTATGACTGTCTAAAATTGGTATTTTTTATTTTTTTTAGTAGCTTATAGACTGTCCCACTGCTGGGCAAAGGCCTGCCCTCCTCCTTTCCATTTTTCACTATCCTCGGCGTACTTATACCATACTTTTTAGAAGTGGTCGATATCGTCCTTCCACCTACGCCTGGGTCCACAAGATAGACAGCGGTGCCGAGGCAGAATTGGTATAAAATAAAAATATTGTTTATTTTACCATATTGGTAATATATTACCAGTATTATCACAATATAGTACGTACTATTAAATATACTTGTAGGAACACAAGTGTAAAGTCTTAAGTAGTTACTGTAGGTAATTAGGTATACTACTTAGGTACTTTTTTATCTAATTTGTGTCGATTTAAAAGAGTAAACAAATACGTTCAGTTAACTTGAAACATGAAAGACCTACTTATGTACAAAATACATAAGTATTTTTAGTCATATAGGTATTAACAAACAGTATAAAAGTATCAATAGTAAGTACCTACATTGTATGAGTTAGTTAATATAAATAAGAAAGTAAAAATAGGTATGTACATAGGTCACAACATAACACTCACACTCACACGCATCTTTCCCACATGCACACACCCTTTCATACATCTCACACATACTGGATATTAATTTAATATACTTTATAATCTTAAGATCTTTATTTTATGCTCAGTACCCTATGTAATTAAAGCATCAGAGATGGTGAGTGCTGAAAACCAGTGCTGGCATGGGTCTTCGTACTCCGGAGTCCATGCTGGCAACAACTGAGCAATTCGCCAATTGCCGCCACATATTATATATATATATATATATATATATATATATATATATATATATATATATATATATATATATATATATATATATATATATATATATATATATATATATATATATATAATATAGTAGTAGCACACAACTATTACAGAATACGTACGGAGCGTCGGTGGCCTAGTGGCTAGGACGCCGGACTCCTATGCGGGAGGTCCGGGTTCGAAACCATACCATTACCAATGATTTTTTCGTAGACTTATGTACATTTACCGACTGCTCTAACGGTAAAGGAAAACATCGTGAGGAAACCTGCATGTCTGAGGAAATAAAAACAAATTCCGAAGGTGTGTGAAATCCACCAATCAGCACTGGGCCCGCTCGGTGGATCATGGCCCATAACCCCCTTGTGCAAGGGGAGGCCTGTGCCCCAACAGTGGGGACATTAATAAGCTGCTGATGATAGTACAGAATACGGCCAAACGCTGAAAAAATATCATGTAATCAACCGTGCTATGTAGTCATCCCGAGTAGTGGAACGGCCAACCTAAGAGCAAGTTGTGAAACCAATTTGAGAATAGATTTTAGTTTGGATAGCCACTTACAAGACTTGAAGAAATTAGAGTTGTGATGAAGTTTCTGCAGAAGTTTGAAAAGCAGTCCACAAGACTCATTGAATAGTATCCGAATAAAACAATCTACGTAATACCTAGGTACTATTACCTTATCTACCCAAAACTTACTTTAAACTTTAAACAGACAAATGGACTATGTCTACGTCAGTACCTATTATTAGTACTCTGTGGTACTAGTTATTTCCGATTTCTAGATTTGTGTTTTTTTTTCTTTATTCACGACTAAACCCGCGTTTGACCTCAATCTCACGGTGGAAAGTGACGATGAGGTCGAAGATGGAGCACATGAGCTTAGTAAGGCATGATTTGAAGAATAGCTATTAAATAAAGAATAAAATAGTTTGCTGATTTTTGTAAGGAAAGTAAAGAAAAGTAAAGGTTACTCATTACTGATTTCAGTAGGTTTCCACCACTTCCAAAAATGACCATTTTTAACGGTTGAGCTCCGGTGGCGCCAACGCCAGCGCATATGATAACGTCATGCAGCAAAATCTAGAACAGCCGATCGTTCAGTGAGTCACGGGCGTAAAAGTTCAACAAAACAATAACGTTTTCTGTCATTGATCTCGCAGTGACTGGCATTTGGAGTTTGTAAGAATACGAGTTGAAAGTAGTGTCCGACCGAAGGTGGATTTCTGGCCGAAGCCGAAGCCGATTATTCGGCTATCGTCACAACCTTCGGCCGAAGCCGAAGCCGAAGGTTTAAAAGCACTAAGAATTTTGTTCAAGATTGGATACAAGCTAACGATTGATTTTAAAACTTTAAAATTGAAGGTTTTATATCGACTGTATAATATAATATAGAAAGGTAATTTTAATCTTTAAGTTGATCTAGTGGTAATCAAAATTACGTTGCGATTTGTGAAAAATAATAACAATTCGAAATAATGTTAATTTTAATTATAACATTTATTTATTAAAGTAATATAACGATCACAATCAGATCAATTAGTAACTAGTCGAGATAGTGCGAAACTAGACTAACAAATAAAAAAGTAACAATTACGATAATTATAAATACTTAATCAAATCAGGTAATGTCTATATTACAACATTCGTAAAGTTCGTTCGAATTCGTCGTTTGTTAGGAACCTTCGGCTTCGGCCAAAACTTCGGCCCATATTGGCCGAAGCTGAAGGTTTGGCCGAAGGTGACTAAAGCCGAAGCCGAAGCTTCGGTCGGACACTAGTTGAAAGTCATAGAAGGGCCATTTCAAAACCCATCCACAGACGCCTTTTCTTACAACAACAGAAAAACATTGAAAAACTACAAAAAGTAAATAGATTGTATTTACCAAAAAAGGTAATAAATCGAAATATAAGAAACCCTTGACTTACCATTGTGGAGATCCACTTACTTTTCCCGGGTCATCATCAGAAGTCCTCAAGGTTCCAGATGTAGGAAGGGCATCATGGTCCTAAACATTTGACCTCAAACCCGAACCACCTAATTGTACCGTTCCAGATACCCCATCAGACATCAAACATACTCCACGATCTTGTAAACCTCTGATCCAATTTTTATCAGTCATGGCTATGTGGGTATGACATGAACATTCTTGACAAAACTCTCTGTTAAATAAAATAATACACCTCCAAATCGGATCATCGGTTGTTATGATGCTGCAGACAAACAGACACAACGCGTCAAACGTATAACACCTCTTCCTCTTGGTCGGTGGATTAAAAAAGTTGAATGGCTATAAATAAACTACACGAGTTTATTTATGTACATATGTATGACAGGGAATAATATTACCTCTACTAGATTGCACATTTACCAAAAATAAAATGAGCCAATGGTTGTAAATGTAGTACATAGCTAGATATATGTGCCAACAACATAGCTTGCCAGGTTTAGCAAATTGCTCATAAACGTGTAGGTAGGCTAGAACAGGAGCCGGGTTTGGATTCCTTACTTCATGAAATATTCTAATTGGGCCAGAAATGTACTTATAGCCTCTTTCATTTTATTTATCCGAATTTTGAATAGTCGTACAATTTTATTGAAATCCGTACAGCCCTGATTTATTCAAAAGCAATTCCAAATAAAATCCCTATAATTAAGCGGTTTTTAAGCCGCTATTATAGAGGTTAAATTTTGTTTTTATAGTCGATATCAGAGGGAAGGTAATCAGTACGTTCGATACCTATAACTCTCTGGGAACTAACCTAAATGAAGTGACAATGATTAGTGGTTAGTAAAATTAATAAAAGCCCTACAGGAAATTCCCATTGTCCCTGACAGTTCGCTCCTGCACCCACCATTGTTAGAATTAAATCGGTCAACTTCCTCACAACAATGCACTCCGTAATAATAAAAAATCTGCAGAACTGTAACGTAATTTTTATGATTTTTTTTATTTTGGTCAATTGTTAATGAAATTGTTTAAATAGGTAACATTAATTTTAATCAAGAATAACGAATGACTGAAAACAAGAACAAAAGAACTAATGAAAACAAACACATTGTTATGTATTTTGCTAGATCCAATTCCAAGTTGTTAAAAACTTTTAAAAAAGGTAAATACGTACTTATAAGATGGCATATCCATTCGGATAATCCCAGATATATACTTTTTATTTTTTGTCCTCGGTGAAAGTATTACCAACAAATATCTATTAGGCGAGATATACACGGCGTACTTACAACTTTGCAACTGTGTATCAATATGTATTTATAAGTCGAGTTCAGGGAAATTTGTTCATAATGTAAACATACTACGATATTGGCGCTGTAGATGGGTCAGTTAATTAAAAAAATTAAATATTTATCATTGAACTCGAATTAGACCTTAAATTAGCTACGGGAGCAGAATTAACATTATTGGGGTAAATAATGCGTGGCAAAAACTCGCACATTGATGAGAAAATTAGTATCTGTGTTAGTATGGAGAAAATAGAGCAGTACATTTGTATGACGGACTGCGGATTATTAGAATCATGCAGGTAGGAACGCCAGCCCCTTTAGAGAGCTAATGTTTATCTCGTCTGACTGCATGCTTGAACTTTGTGCAACGAAATGTCATTTTGTCAATTTTCATCGTGTCAGTCTTACACCAAATGGGGAAGGAGACTAAATTCTCTCACCCATAGTTAGAATCATGTCAGAATTTTTGGCACGCTTCGATATCTGTCAGTGTAGTAGTAAAGTGTTTGTTACATGGGAAAAAAGGATTATCCATTGTATAAATAATGAGTGTGAGTGATGATATTGTTTTAAGTGCTCAGTGTACGTGAAATCATGTTTGTTCTGCTGAGTATATTAAAAGTTCCCTGTATTGTATGTACAAAAGTCGTGCGTCAATACGACGATGGCCGTGTGCAAAGCTGCGTGCGATTTCATACAAAATGTCAGTGCGATGCTAAAGACGCCGCCTATATAGCGTCAAGTCCCTTCAATATATAAGTATGTGTTTACCGCTTTAGATTGCTTAGGTAAGATCTTTGAAGCAAAATAAAAGATGGATCAAATAATTCTTGGAACGTACGATTGGGTCTACTAAATAGTTTCGCACAAGATTACTGCCACTCTATTAATTCTTCACTTCAGTAAATTATTTCTTGGAAGTTCTAAGGTTTATTGGCAAGTTTTATTTGCTTTTGTACGTCGTAGATATTTATTAACTTATTTATATTACAGGTTATCTTACGGTAAATATACCTATACTCGTATTTAATTAATGCAATAAAGAGGTGGCCAAAATAATGACGTCAATAGAAAAAATTAGACTTACGTATCAAGAATATACCTATTCGAATCACCAGTTACGATTGGGGTCAGACACCTATGACCCGCCTGCGTGATACTCATCTAGTATGGTTTTTGGCAGCAAATCTCAAATCATTCCAGTTTTATAAATTTTGAAAACTACATAAGTACATATTACCTATAGTACCTAGCACCTAGATAGTATGTATACTCGGATCAACATCAATTAAAAATTGTCATAAAAGTTCAGAAAACTCGCTTGGCTTACACAATTCGCATAGCTATATAACTTCCTAATTAAAACTTTTCGTCAAAAGTTTGCCGAGACCGTTACACCTGGATATAACTTCGGGTTTGGTCTATTTTTGCTTGTGTTTTTCATTAACCGTGTCTTCTCTATTGTCTCTTCCATTGAGTACAAATAACGAGCCCAATCGAGCCCTCGGCGATTTTGATACAAACCTAATTACTTAATAAATGTTGGAACAGTGGTACATTGTTTGAGCAGGGCCTTGGCTGGGATTGATTCGGAGTGTTCGATACACAGACATCTAATTGGACGTTAATGAGGAAACAACAAAAATATTATCGCTAATAAGTACCTTACTTACCCCTTTAAATTAATATTTTATTAAACCCCCGAATTACCAATGTGGATATTCCCTTACTTTTTCCGGGTCATCATCATCATCATTATTAAGGTCCCATCTGGTATCTAAGATAGTCCAAGATCATGGAAACCACAGGTCAAATTTTTATCAGTCATGGCTAAGAACACTCAACAAAATCGCGTCCAAATCAGATGAAACGCGTCAAACTTTTAATATCCCTCTTTTTGGTCAGGGGTTTGAAAATACAACAACAACATTTCTAGTTATAAAGTTTCAATAAAAGCATTGATATTAAGAATCATAAAGGAACGAACTACTTTTTTTCATCCAAGTTATGAATACGTTCTCAAGTTCAACATCTTTTAAGAATTGGCTAAAACATGTGAAGTAATTAACATATAAATAAGTACGACATAATCATGCAATATAAAGTAAAATGAAAAAGGTACTAACTACCTATTTAATACATGGTGGCTGGCTATTATGGCCGTTATGTTTTCTTTTTTAAAGAAAGTTATTTTCTATACGGCAAATTATTGTCGAACTATCTATAATTAAATTAGATTTCGACCTAAAATGAAGCTAGATGAAATATTTTGTTGACCTTGAACCATTTCATTCCGATCATGCAATTCTAATTAGGCTTTAAAACGTGTTAATTTCCAACCTAAACTCATCGAAACGTGATAATATTTACCTTATTAAAAACATAGTCCTCAATCATTATTCAGATACTTACTTAATAATACATAATTGTTATGTTATGAGGAGCAAGCATTATCTTCTTATAGGTATTGGGAGGGCAGGTAAGGAGTAATAACGACCTCCTTAATTAACAACACCTAACGACTATTCATGCGATAATTTATCAGAAATTAGATGGTTAAATACCTAAATATATAAAGTTTAGATATCAGAATACACGTACGACTTAAGAACAATAGGTTATCGGATAGTAATTTAAATAAAGTTATAAGTGGGTAAATGTTGATCTTTAGTTCTACTGCAATTGTCTCCAAAATTCCGGGGAAATAAAATAGGATATTTGCTACAAATTACACTTCGATCGATATAGGAATAACAATTATTTAGTTAGGTACTTACAATTTTCAAAATGGAATCGTGCATTTTTGTCTCATAAAATTCTAAAACAGACTATCACTGAGGAGGGCCACCGATCGACTGAATTGAACTGAACTGAGTCAGACGGACGCTCTTGGAATGAAGTCAGAACCGCGTGTGCGCTTCCGTCATTCCGACACGTGGTACCCTCTGCTCGCTCGCACTGGACCGCGTCCAATGTTCGTTGGAAGCCACAATGGTGCCTCGGAGCCTTTTTAAACAAGCAATGTATATTGTATCAAGTGAAATAGTCGTGAATCGGTTAGGTGCTCACTTGCGCCCGCGCATATTCGATGACGCAGCATGGGGCGGGGGCGCATTTGACACCAGCTCGAAACGATTGACGTTTGTGTGGCTGTCTGTGCAATAATAATTTGGTAATGTTAATGAATCCACTTTTGTTGAAAGCACTGACATGATATTAATAAAAATATTAATTTATTTCCCCAAAAGCGGATTCCTTACACATAGTGAAAAACGATGCAATTCTAAATAGATATTAGAGATAGACCCGTCTGAAATATCCATGGACCTGTCAAATTACTCACAATAATTCGCAAATAATTGTGCAATTCACAGATTTTGTTAACAAAATTATTAATGTAATTGTTAGACCAAAGCAATCACAGACGTAGGTTTGCTAACTGTATTCTACTATAGTAAATGAATTGTAGAACAAATTCATTTGACAGTTCCACAAACAGTTCCATAAAATATCGACAGATACTGCCACAGAAATGGAAATAGTAGCGCTGTCTCCGGTTATACCTATACAAGAAAACATAGGAAAGGGAATATTCCAAATAAGTACAGGAAGTAAGGAAAATTTTAGAAAATTTCGCGTAATTATTTCGCTAAACCTAAACAGTTTGTTTTAATTTTTACAATTACAGTCTGTACACGCCCATTTTTTTTGTCTTGCAGATTACCTTACCAACAATTAACTATGAGATACGCTTTGTGGCTCTGAACGCAGTTCTGGCGCTGACATCGTGAACAGTTTTCTTTTACCAAGCTCTGAAAATTGCTTATCTCCCCATCTCCATTATCTCCCCAGTATCTATATAAATAAATATTTCTAAGCTACCTACCTATTTCTATGACTGAATTAAGCACCTTATTACACTACGCCAAATTCAGTCTTCCGGATTGAGTTAGTCTCATAGTTTAGGCCGATGCATTACAGACGAATTTTACTAGTGTATTCTAATTAGAACGTGGGTATGATTCTACTTCTACGGTTTCAAATATTATATATCGATGGCTTCAAATGTTCTTGATTTTATACAGTTTTCTAATATATTTTTTAATCTTTTATAATTTAATGCAGTTTTTTAATCTAACTTATCTATAGAATAGACTTTTAAGATTGAACACTTACTATATACTCATTGTGCGTGTTGACGTGTTTGTTATTCTGTATTCCAAGTACCGAGAGGGTTAATAAGAAAACATAACTATTAATATTTTGCTTTAGCAAAGTACGTACGTGTAGCTTACGTAACTTATGTTTTTGCGATGCTAATACAGCTTCACGCAAATATAAGTTTTCCAAGAATTTCACGCCGAAAGTTTTCTTATTAACCCTCTAGGTACTTGGAATACAGAATAACAAACACGTCAACACGCACAATGAGTATATAGTAAGTGTTCAATCTTTAAAAAACATAAGTTACGTAAGCTACACGTACGTACTTTGCTAAAGAAAAATATTAATAGTTACGAGTAGGTATCTATATTCGACAAAGCACAGAGACATAAAGAACAGTACCATATATATGTAAAAACAAAAACACTTGGTTATAGGTACCTATAGGTAGTTAATTATAGCAATGCAAGTCGGCGGCAAAAACATGTGGTAAGCCTCGGACTACACCAGTCCGGTTGCAGCCCCGGTTCGGTTCGCTGAATCATATGGCCAATCATATGGGCTCCGCCCTCCCCCACTTAAAATCAGCGCTTCGTCGCTTCGTCACATCCAATCGATGTAGCGAACCGAACCGGTATGAAACCGGACCCGGTGAAGTCCTGCGCTAAAACTGGTCGTGGTGACTTCGCAAGGGTCCAAAATTAGATAATATAATGGACTCGATAATTTTTTTCTTGACCCCGTCTGCTCTAGACGAGCAAATGAGCCATGATAAGAGGTCACCGTCACGCTGGACATCTCACTGCATTATTATTAGAGAGTTTTCGATGCGCTGCTAACCCTGAAGAGTGCCTCGTGTGCCGGTAATTAATAAGCTCTCTTACCCTTCTAACCGAAACACAGAATTGCAAGCATTGCTACATTGCGGCAGAAATAGATAAGAGGGTGTTACCTCCCCAGACGATCATGCAAATCAGGATCTACCACCTTTAAATTATGATACCCAAACATATTTATATTTACGAGTAGTTGTAGAATAAAGTTCAAATATCAACAAATAATATTTTAAAATAATAAGGGTCTTTATAGATCCTATACCTAGGATAGAAGTCGAAATTCTTTCTCTGAAGTAGACATGAAGCTAGGGGTAAATTCTAGTTCTTAAAAAAATTTCGGAGTAAAAAATGATGGCAGTGTGACGGCAAGATGTATTCGTCTTCGGTCACGTCTTGTCTTTGTAGTATTCACTAAGATTAATGTAGCTTGCCAAATTAGTTCCATTCTGTTATCGTTAGGTGTGCAGAGGGTATAGGGTAAGTAGCTGGGTGGTGGTCGCGGCCTGCGGAATCTTTAATGTGGACCCGGGAGCGAGAGCCGGAGGGCGGCCGCGTATTTACAAACACTATTGTTGCCATACGTGGCGCTTCTCTCAATTTCAAACACGAATTTAGATCGCTCCTGTTTCAGTTTTGCAGACTTACTTAAGACTATAAGGTCAGCCTTTCTAAAAACTAAGTTTTGCTTTATGCTTTGCATCTTTTTGTAGCTGTATCTCGTAGCGTCTTAATCTAAAATAAAATACTATATTCCTTTAGCGGTCCGAACTCGGTATGAAATATAAAGGAAACAAAATGAAATTCTTCTAAGTAGATAAACGCTTGAAGCTAAAGTTTACTGAAGCTGGCAGGTGAAAGGTTTAAGGTTTTGCTCTGTGTTCCGGACGGTTTTTCGAAATACGGGTGGCTTCAGCTCTGCTGGGCGCGGGCCTTCGGGCGGGCGGGCGGCGGGTGGGCGCGCGGGCGGGGAGATGCGCTGGCTGCCGGGGAAGCAAGCTACCTACACCTACCGCCCTCCGTCATTCTAGCCGTAGCGCGTTCCCTAACCGCCGGTCTACCAACCTGCTGCCGATCATACCGGTTGTTGTGCGAAAAACTTAACCAAGACTTGTCAACTATGACAAACTCTTTTCCCTAAATCTTGCCCGTAGCCGGCGATGTTGCGCCGCCGATTCAAGCGGTAGTCTTTGTAGAGGGATAGAGACAAACCCTCCGGGACTCTTGTTTTTCGCGTAATCCGAGTTAGGCGACCGCATCCGAAATGTCGCTGGTCGTTAAACTGAACCGGTTCAAAGTCCTCAAATGTAAAAATGAGAAATACGCACGCTTGGAATTCAGAGGTATGTATGGGTGTATAGAAAACTATCAAGAGTACTTGTTGCTTCTGTATTGTGAATAAACCATGCTTTAATTTAATTACTATATTGCGGTTAATTTGTTTTTGAACTGAGCGCTTCACATTACAAGTGAGCGTGTCGTGTCTTTTTGCTTTGATTGTGTAGTTTCCCTTTGGTTTGCTATGATGTTTCACCTTCAACATGTATATACATATGTATATGCGAATTCCTTTATTAATGATTTTTTAACAAAAATGATTTTAAATTTGATAAATATACCTTAGGTTTTTGGATGATGTGTTCGGCTGCTAAACATGCTTTTAGTCATAAGCTTGTGTATATATTTTTAAGGAAACATTGTTGTTATATGTAATTGTTAGTAAGTAGTTAATTTTGCGAAAGTTTGTTACAAGTAAGTACTTACCTTCTGAATAAACACTCGTTATTTTATTCATACTGACAAGTGGGTTAAGAAAATATGGTGGCGAAATTGCACAGAAATCAAATATTATATTATATTGGTAACTCTGTGGGAAATTGAAAAACATTTCACATTGGTCTTACCACATAGGTACCAATATAATATTTGATTTCTGTGGATCTTACTAGCAATTATTTTTAATTTCGCGAACAAAGAAAGTACGTTTTTTGTAAACATAGTACCTTCATTGTAGGTATGATATTTTATTATTTGTAAAGTATTTGAATCCTATGGAGCTTAATTTGAATTTATTTAGTATTATTTTGTAAGCGATACGAGTATTATCCACAATATCTCACCCTCTGTTCTACAAAGGTTAACCTATTGAAGAAATTTCATACTCGTAGGATAGCTTTATCCACCTTTTGTTTTGTATCTTATTGCCTTTATTAGGTTCACATCTGTCCGTCTGTCTAAGCCTATTATTATATTTTAAAAAATAAACTTGCATAAACGGAGTTTGAAAAAATACTTACACCAAGGCTATAAGCGAAAATGTAGTACCAAAGACATCATGTACATTTATTTAGTAATTGCCTTAATATAATATATTATGTAATACGTAGGTTAGTTAGGTTAGGTTAGTTATGTAACTTATTATGTTACCTGAAAATCAAATCTTTTTTGTTTTTTTACTTTACTGCACTTTGACAGATTTCTTCGTTTTATTTACCTACAGAAAATAATCTCCCTTATAAAAACGTAGTAGTTATAGGTAAACCGCTTAACTGTGGTATCGCCTGTTCGGCAAGAGGGGCGCAGGGCGGAACGACAGAGGGCGAGCGTGCGGCGGGCGGACGGCACTGTCGGTTTAGCTATAGCACCCTATATTACTTACTTGTTACAGTATGATATTGACTACGTAGTACGTACCTACTACGATGGAGAAAATTCGCAAGTTTTATGAAAAAATGATACAATATCCTTTTGATCAAATCAACCCGATACAACATGCGTAAACGTCCGTACCAACCTTCCTTTGAGCCTATTACTGCCTAGCTCCTTGAAACAGTATCCTATAAAGGTTCAAGTTTCGACATAATTAACAAAATATAACAAAATAAGCGCTCAAAGTTTTAGGAACAAAGGAATCTGTTGCTTTCGCGAGCTTAAAATGGTAAAATTAGTAACGGAATACTCTTAAGATTATATAAATAAAGCCAATTAATACTACGATCAAGAAGTATTGGCGTTTTCAATTTAAAAGCTGATGATGATCATGAGAATCATCATCATCATGAAAGTAAAGACAAGAAGTCTTCTTCATTACAAAATACCTATTTTGCAATGCAAAATCGGAAAATACCTCTTCTTGGCTTGGGATCGATTAAACATAACAATTCTTTAAACAAACCTTTGTCTTAAGGACAGATTTTAATAAAAAGTAATAAAATATTAAGCATTAAACAAATCCAAAGGTGCACGTTACGACTCTTTTAGAATTTCATGTCTTATTTGTGGTAAATGTTCCATTGGAATAATAATAAACCTTAGAACGTCTTTTTTAAATCTCAGTTTAGAGGCTTTGGTACACGACAAAATGACCATGTCAGCCTCGTTAGAACGTTTTACAATAATTAATAAGTGTTGATTAATTTTCAACTTTCAATATTTAATTTTGTCAAGTGGATAAATAAATAGTGATAAATTTTTGAGCTGACGACAGTAGTCGTACAACAACACGATTTACTGAAATATGATTTCTATCAGGTCGATTGAAATAATATTTCAGTAAAATATTACACGTGTATTAAACGTGTAAAACAACTTTTATGGACGCGGTGCGTCGTAACGTTGCACCTTTAAGAATAAAAAGACTCAAAGATTCACAATATAAGAGATAAACCTTTGTGATGTAGATTTATGTACATACCTATAGCCTTATAGGTAAGTAGATTTGAATCGTAACTTCATTGAATATTCTGTTGTATATAAAATATTTCTGTTCAGCTTGAAAGTTTGAAATAAAACAGACGGGAAACAACTTTGATAATATCATATTATTCTAATTAAAGCAACGGAAACACTGATGGAGTTCGCTTTATTAATTATGAAAGTAAAGGTAATGCGCTTAATTAGTTAATTATTTAATTAGTCGCTCTTAAATTATAGATTTTATCTGGCTTGAGCCTCGGCTGATACAGAGGGTCGAGCCATAGAGTAAGCACTCAGTTTCTTGCTTGCTTGCTTATCGTATTGTTAGTGGCCAACCTATTGTCAGAGTTGTTCAGGCCGCCCGTAGGCCTCTGCTGACATGGCTTAACGACTGCTGTCGAACGACAACAACCGGGACCGACTGCTTGACGTGATCTCCGAGGCACGGAGGAGCTCAAATGATGCCACTAACGGTCACCCATCCTGGTACCGACCGCACCCAACGTTGCTTAACCGGCACGATCACTTTCGGACCGTGCTCGCAACGCCTACGAGTATTAACTCGTTTTTTGTCTTTTTCTAAGTGTTTAACTACAGAGGCAATTTGTTAAAAGGAATGTAAATAACCTTTATATAGACGTTCTAGTAGATCGAGATTGACCGATAGGACTTAATATTAGATTTAACGGATATTACTCACTTCATAATGACTTGAGTAATACCCATAAATCTAATATTACTTTAAAATGACCCATACTTGTCAAAAAAAGGTCCTGCGTCAATTTATTTGTTGTCTCTTTGTCCCATGTATAATTTTACGAGTATATAAAATAGCGTTGAAATTTAATACTGTATAAAAATTATCGATGATTAAGCTAATAAAGTTCAGGGCAATGATTGATGTAAGTACTTATAATTGCATAATATTATATAAACAATTTATAGAAATAGTACAAACGTCAAATATTACTATATAAAATTTCTTTGAGAAATCGTGAGTTTTGGAATTTTATAGGTAGTATCAAAGAAATGTTAAATAGTATAATACCTATATCTCCTATAAAACTATTTTGACGTTTGTGGATAGTACACGGTGGCCCAAAATAACGTTGACAACTAATTTTACAAATAACTCTAGTAACTTAGAGATACCCTCGTTTAGCGTTGATACAAAGCGCCAAAAGTTTGGTAATCTTATAAACAATTTTCCGCACCACCTCCACTGATATTTTGTACCATTCCTTCCTCAGCGCAGCCTTCAGAGAGTCCAAATTTCTGTGACTCGTTGCACAGGCCCTCGACGATAGACCAAATACTGTAATCCATCGGAATCAAATCAGGCTAATATGGTGGCCATTCTTGCGAGCAAATAAAACCTGGGCATTTCTCTTTGCTCTGTGAGATGGAGCAGAATCTTGTTGGAATATCCATGGTTGGTTTCCAAAATGCTGTTGGCTCCAAGGAAGAAGAACGGCCTCAAGAATATCTCGTCTGTAGTAGTTTTGGCTCATTGTGATACCCTTTTCCACAAAAACTAGGGGTGATTTGACTGTGGAGCAAATATCGCTCCATACCATGACGGTTTTGACGATGAGGAACAAGTACAGCAGATCCAGGACATTCAGAAAAGTAGATCCTGTCATTTTGACGGTTTTGGGCTTATTGAATCGAAAAAAATGTCGTCTGAAAAGGCGATTTTTTTCCAGTTCTCAGTCGCGCCCGGCGCGACGATTAAGCAAACGACACCTCTGCGCTGTGCTATTTGTATTTTGTAAAAATTTAGATCAACAAGAGAAATCAATAACAGAAAACAAATGAAATCACAAAGCTTATTTGTTAATTAATTACAATGCTTATAACTTTATTTTGTCAACGTTATTTTGGGTCACGGCGTATACTTACATCTCTCTTTCTTTAGATGTGAATTAGAACTTACGTTGGTTAGGTTAGGTTTAATAAATTGCATAAAAAAGTAGTTATAAATAAGTAACTCGAGAAGCTTGTAGTCTAATTGCAAGCACGGTCCGAAAGTGATCGGGCAGGTTAAGGAACGTTGGGCGCGGTCGGTACCAGGACTGGCGAAGTCGCGGAAGTAATGCGCAAGCGTTCCCGTGGCTTCGCCTTCAGGCGGTGCGCAGGAACCCCGGGGGGATTTTGGCCGGTAAAAGTCCGGCATAACCTCTTCGTCTCCCCCATGCAGCGAAGAGGTAAGCATGAGCGTTTCCCACCGAAAAAAAAACGGTCGGTACCAGGACCGTTAACCGCTAATGGCATATTTTATCTGAGCTCCTGCGTGCCTCGCAGAGCACGTTAAGCAGTCGGTCCCGGTTGTTGTCGTTCAACAGCAGTCGTTCAGCCATGTCAGAGGCCTATGGGCGGCCTGAACAACTCTGACAAATAGGTTGGCCACTAACCATACGATAAGCAAGCAAGCATCAGTAAGGCAACACAAAAATGGTAATTTCATCATAACATAACGTATTTCTGACTCACTTTACCTTCTAATTACATTTTTGTGCATGAATAAAATAAAAGCCTCCGCGGCGAAAGAGGAGATAAGTATAATTTTAAATATTCTCTTGTAACTTCAAAGAGGGGATTATTTTCACAGTTTAGGTAATAATGACAGAAGAATACTTTTGAAATTCGCATAGCATTTTACTTATTAGAACATTTGGAAAATACGGACTTTAGTGCCGAAATACAGTCCTAATTAAATTAGCTGGACTCTACCCTTGACTCTCCCTGATACCCTGGGAACCTTGGTTGTCCTTGACACCTTGAAAAACAAACTCTAACTAAACCTAACCTGCACTGAACGCAAACCGCTTACGTGCCCAGATGCTCTTCAAGACCCAATACCTAGCTCGAGTCGTAACATTCAATATAAAGTTCCGCGAAGCCGGCCGCAAATCGCAATTCGCAAGTCGGGTAAACTGCTAGGTACTATTCTCTTGAACTCAGTATAACAAACCTATAGAAGGAAACATATTTTCGTGCGCGAAATCAGGTATACATACCTACTACATGCCTAGTCATCTACTTGTATCTAAAATGTATTATAATTTATGTATGTATAATGTAAATGTATCATATACATGTGATAAGAATTTAGTGGATAAGTTACGTTGGACGTTGAAGGAACGTGTGTCGTTCACTCATCGTGATTCCGAAACCCTCATTCCCTAATAAAACCTAAGTCATCTGATCTGAAAGTGATTACTAAAAGCAACACGCAAAGACAAATTATAACTACTAGAAATTCTTTAAGGCTTAAAGTCATTGCGTAATATATTTTTTTTTTTATAAGCTTAGAAGGGAAGTTGGTAATCATTGTACATCTCATATGTGATAGTGATCACATATACCGAAATATGAGACGAACATTTACTAGTGAGTTTCTCATACTTCGGTAAGCTTTGAATAGGAATTGGCTAATCATTAAACAAAGCTACTAGCTTGTAACAACAGAGGTAGACATGAATTATTAGGTCAAATCTCATGGTAGTCACTTTCAGAAAGTGTAGGTAGGTAATAGATAAGTGATCATTAGGTACTATAAAAGTATGTGTACCTACTATTAAATGTTCCTAGTTCCTACACACAGGATGTGTGTAGCAGAAAAACATTATTTAAAAAAGGTAGGTAATCAAGATAAATTACTTGTAAGTTCCTACGTATAGTGAATCCAACTATGAAAATAACTATAGGGATTGAGTAGAATCGAAAACTAGGTCATTAGTAATTATTAGATTTATTTACGAAAGGTTTGAAACACTAGAACAAATCACGTTTCACATAAAAGGGCATGGATTATTTTGTATTGCAATAAAACTAATCATGACCATTTGGCCATGATCAGTTTTTATGTATTTAAATAAAACTTATTAGATACTTATCCAAGGGCTTATGATTATTACGAAAAATCACAATTCACATAGGAGGGTATTCATATAAGTAACATAAATGGTACTCACTAATTTACTCGATATTTACGTTAAATAGACAGAGTTTATCTGAAACATTTACCTAACAGAGTTTGTACTTACTTACCCAAAGGGACACAACACGAGTTTACACAGTATACATAAATTAGTTCAATAATCATAATAACAAAATGGTGAGAAAGAAATAATACTTAACTTACGTGTGATCTCCGTTCAGAATTACTTAAAAAAGTGTCTTCACTTTTTTTTTTTCGTACTGATAATTGCTGTTGGTCCTAAAGACCTTTACAGCTTCACCGGGGTTTTTGGGGCCTGGCGCGTGGTGCTTTTTATATTAACATGGTCTGACATTAAAAGACAATGAAAGAACAGTACCACCAATAGCACACAGCGTCGCACTATAACAGACCAATAGCGAACATTTATTCAAGCTACACCAATAGGAAGCCACCATTTGGATATCAGATGTTCGCCATTGCAATTTGAAATAATATTAGGTGTAACAAATCTACTACTTATATGCTAATATTGCCAAGTGCCGGCTAAATAACTATTTTAGCTAATGTAAAAATAGAATATTTGTATTTACAATGTAATTGTTTTACACTATTTGTGTCAAAGGTGGAATTTTATAACGATCGTACAATGTTCACACCGGTAGAAGCAATACATCATTATCATAGCAATGTCTTTCTAATTATTGAGTTTAAAAGTAATCATTTTAGTGAATGTTGTGAACCATATTCATTATAATTTTAAATTCACAACGATCAATAAAACGTTAAAACATAAACAATGAGTGAACATACTATAAAAACAACTTTGTCTATGATGAAAATTATGTAGAGTATTAATAATCTGTCACATGCTTGAATTTTTTGAAACGACTTTAAATGTCTTACGTTAGGTTAAGGGGAATCCAAGACAAATTGTGTAACGAAGTAAGTCGCGTAAGTAAAACACTGAAAATGAGGTGTTGCACGGTTAGCGTTTAGCTTAAAGTGAGCTAGCGTATACGCTACGGTTTTGACGTTACAAAAAATTGCGATATTAATAAAGTTGATTGCGAGTGAAAATGGCAAGTCCATCGTTTAAGAAAGAAAGAAGCCCATAAAAATAACACCGGTTCGAACCAGGTTGGTGGTGAGCGCCTAGGATGAAATTTGAATTCATGAAATAATAAAACCATCAGTAGTAGCACCGACTTCTACCCACCCCGATTTTTTATAATCGGTATAGTAGTAGTTTTCGGGAAAATATCAAAAATGCAATGTTGGTCTTATGTACATTTCCTACAAGGAATTATAGAAGGATTGTATACCTACCTAAAGCTCTGGCAAGCCAAGGAATGATGCCATTTACAATAAAAGCGCGATTGTACGCGCCATTGTAGCCGGGCGGCGAAATGGTAACCTGAATTAACGTATTTACACATCCAGCTAGAGAGAAGAACGGACTTTAGATTGTATCTCTGGAATTCTCATTTTAGTAACTCTTAGTAGTTTACTTTTACCTTTTCTCCTGAAACTCGTGAACTCTTAATCAAAAATGTTGAAATTTCTGGCCATCTGACCTGGGTCATATTCCGTGCCTCCAATAAGATCGATAGGCTCAGAGCGGTAGTCAGAAATTTCAACATGTTTGATTACGAGTTTCGGGAGAGAGGGTCAAATATAAAATAAAATGAGAATGTTCTACCATATTTTAAGTCCCTGAATATACTGACTTTACCGTCCCTAGTCATTTTCCAGGTAGCAGTCTATATGCGCAATAACTTGGAAGATTTCCCCAAGTATAAAGATGCGCATAGCTATAATACTCGGAACGCCGAGGACTTGCGGCCTGTCGCTCGAAGGCTGGCAAAATCAGATAAACTGACTAATGTGAAGGGCCCCTCAGTAAATAATCGCATTCCCTTAAACGTTAAAGAGGCGCTTACGTACCGATTAAAAGCATGGCTATTCGAACAGACTTTTTACAATTTTGATGAATTCATGAATTTAAAATCCAAATGACATTAACTACATTACATGTATTACTTGACATTGTTCAGTTTTTTTTAATTATTTTTTATTATTATGATTTATTATTTAAATAATTAACAATGATGTTTTCAAATGTAATTATTAATTCAAATGTTTGTTTGTTCGTGTTATTGCAATGAAATGTAATCATTTTTATTTTTTCTTGACGTGTAATTCATATTATGAATAAAAAAAATGAATTTGAATTTGAATTAGAATACTGGCGGTTCGGCGACTTACTTCAATAACATCTGAAACCAAATCGTAACGTCTCTAAAATAAGGTTTAAAATTACATGCCAATAACAAGCGACTCGAGCAGCGAGGAGCGGTTCAGAGCGCGGAATCGCAGGCATGGCATTTTAAACCATATTTTAGAAACATTAAGTCGCCGCCTTCGCTGTGACCCACTCCGTGTTCAAAGTTAACAGTTTATTAACTTTGAACCATCCCCCAAAGTCTTAGAAAAGGATCACGGACGCAGTTGGAGACAGAGTTAGCGGGAAAAGGATTCGGTTGGTTGATCACCAAACCAAGTTTAAAGTGGACAAAGAGTTAATAACAAAGTAAATACTCATAGGTACGAGTAGGTACATGTAGGAATTCGCGTGTTCGAATTTTAATGGGTGCGTATAACGACCGCTCTGGCCTACCCTCCGCTTGCCCCGGCCATTCTACTGTGATTAAAGCGTAGCATGTTCCTGAATTATAATGAAACAATTTTTACGAGCCTCCAGAATTTTTCACAAGGTCAGGTTGAATAATATAATGTAAATAACGACTATTTTTAGCAACAAAAGCCAAACTAAGACTGCAACACACTGTGTCTATAGACGTTTAAAGGTGACTGTAATAATCGATGGCAACTAGTAAGTAACGATCATAAAACAGTTAGTGGTGTCAACGCGTTAACGTTTTATGGCTGTTTAAACTTAAACTGAAGGCAGTTTGCACTGATAGATATTTGTCAACTTGTTACACACACATAACGTTGGTTAAAATGTCGATTGATGTAAGGGTAATTCCATCATTACAGATATATCCTTGAATTGAATAACAAATGCCTTAATTCAGACTTTTGCTCTGACTATAGTACATAAAATAGTATACAGATAGTAAAGTAAACGATACCTTTTTCACACTGTCAGCGTAAATCGGCTACGAACGAGGCTCGTAGCACTTGCGCTACGCAGCGAAATCGAATCGTAATCGAAAGAGGCGGAAGTTGGTTAATGAAAACCTTGTGTGTTCGATTTTATTATTATCATGGTGTAGTATACATGTATAGTGGACAATACATCGCTATACCCTTTAATACTTTGTCGCTTTCACTTATTTGACACATTCATACGAATGTCAAGGAATAAAAATAAAAACTTGTTGCGACAGGGTTCTACTAAGTATAGCTTGATGTGTCCTTCGAGTATTTATATAGGTGTAGAGAAGCAACTAAGAGAATGTTTTTTGTCACAGGTTCCACCAAGCACTCGTCGGTATTGCTCGACAATGAGGAGATTATTTTCGTCAATCAGGTAAGGAGATTTACTAATACAAAACGTGCCATTAGAACAACGGCGCTCTGTGACCATCGGCTACGTCGCTGATGCGCTCTTTCTTATCTTACATGAGAACAAAGTAGCAATTGTCGAACAAATGTTGTTTTATTACTTACGTTATGCCTTTGCAAGACTGAATATAAAAAAGTATATAAATTTTTATATAATTACAACTGTACGAACTGTACGATCGCCATAGGTGGTCGAAACCTAACTTTCGATAAAACAACTTCGATGACTTTAATATTTCGATCAATGGTGTCCGCCCAAACTGCGAGTACCTACTTCTCCCGAAATCATCATTCGATCTTACGCAGGGATATGGACGTGCAACATTGATCACCGGAACTATCTATTTTGTTTATATTAATTCTATTGCATTGACTTTGTAATAACCGTATTAATAGGAAAGTTTATTCCGCCCATGTAACATTATTAACAAATCCACTGTCCCCAATAACTTTCCCACCCGACGCCCCGTTCCAATGAAAACCCAATTTAACGTTTAAAAGGTACACAAAATAACGTGGGTGCCTTCCGTGCGGTAGAAAATAATGCAGTGTTTTATAACTTACAGCCGTATAAAATACGTGACACATTTTACAAGCCACGGTAACAAATAGGATTTTGTATTTTATATCGAAGGCGAACTAAGCCCTATGAATATTTATGTCCATGTTCATGTGAGCCGCCTTATAGACAGCCGTACGTGAAGTATAACATTGCCAGTTTTGTTTGTAACAATGCCTTGGAAAATAATGTGTATTATTGTAACTGAAAAGTGTAGTAGGTCAAGGTTAAGTTTTAAATAATGTTTGGTTATAGATTCTCTAAGGTCCGCTTGCGCAAATATATAACACTAGAAATATAATGTCTTTGGCGCTTCGTGTTATTTTAGTAGGTACCTACACGTTTCATGTACGTGACCATAATCATACCCTCTCCCCGTACCTGAAATTCCAGAAGCAATATCATCTGGGGTCAAAATAATATCTATTAATGTTATCAAGTACGGGCCATGAGTTTAGTACCTGAGGCATATTAACTATAATTTAAATAAATCATAATCTGTGAACCTTTACCTGTGATTTAAATATTTAAGAAACTCTATTTAAGAATTATTTTATTTGGTATAAGTTTGTATTATATTGTGTACAATAAAGAGTTAATTAATAAGAAATTAATAATAAAAATAAATAAAAAAGAAACTCCGGACTCTTCTGGTTGCCAAGGTTTCAAATGTAAGGAATTATGACACCATACTTCTTAACATTTGAGCTTAAACTCGAACTCGCTAACTTTTACCGTTCCAGAGATTCCAACTGACATCAAAAATTCTCTAAGATCTTGGAAAAACCTTTGTTCAAATTTTTATCAGACATTGCTAAGAATACTCTCGAGAACATTTTCTGTTAAATTAAAAAAACACGTCGAAATCGAATCATCGGTTGTTAAGATATGATTCCACCCAGACAAACAGACACAAGCGTCAAAAATATAACACCTCTTTTTTGGTCGGTCTTTTTTTACCGGTATTAATTACGTTTTGTAAAGTCGCTACTACTTTTGCTACTAGTGTGGCTATAGGTACTAATTATACTCCTTGTGTAATTATGTAGAATAGCAGTAAAAGTGCGTAAAATATAGGTAGATGTAATTCGTTCTATATTTGAAAATAAGTAACTTGTACGAGTATCAACTAATACTTGCAGATTTCAGATATGTTTTTGTATTCCCTATTCCACGAAGTCCCAGCTGCCACAACCATAGACAAAACAATATAAATATAGACAATAACTCTTGATAGAACCATAACAAGCAACATGATACGACGGCTACAGATAGTCTAGAGATACACGTCTAGATAACCTGTCATCTAATTGATTTCGGTTTCATATTGGGTACACATTACATTATAAAACTATTATATTTCACAAACAAAATTAAATCTCAGATCTTCATTAGTGCTCTACAACTGGAAATTGTCCTGAGAGACTTGATATGGAATAGAGAGTAGTGCTCGTAGGTACCTAATTTATAAACAGGGTGAATTTTTACATATTCGTATTCAGTCAGATTCAAGTAGTGGATTCATCCTAGGAACAAAAAATATATGACGATAAGTACGTACATGGACGATAATATGTTGTTAGAACTTTAGAGGAACAAAACTTGTATGACGATAATATGTTTGTATGCCATTTTTTCTAAAATGGATCCCGTGTTTCCTTTGAACCTTTTCTCGTAGTTAACTGCTATAGTTTAGACGTTTTCCTGAGTAGCCTAAAAGTCTCACCTGTACTGTAACATAACTACACGGTATTTAGGGATCCGTACCCCAAAAGGAAAAACGGAACCCTATTGCTGTCGCTACTCCGTACGTCCATCTGTGACGCGAGTTTAGCACCTAAACGGAATGAGATACAGACTTCAAAATTTCACACAATAATCCGTTGACCCAAATTCGAATATCGACTTTAAAATTTCGCACAGCAGTCATTTTTTATAAAGAAAAAAATATTCCAAACGCTTTGCGACGTGGGATTTGAGTCAAAGGATTATTTGAAATTCGTGTGAAATTTTCAAGTATGTACGGATTAATATTTCCTTGGTGGGGATTTCCGGAATGACCATTTTGTATTTATGTAGACCGTTATTCTCAGTGAAGTGCTAGTGGGGATAACAGAACAGTTTTTTTGCGAGTTTCTAAATCCCCACCAGTGGGGAAATTTCAGTGTGGATTTCCGGTATAGAATGAATGAATGAATTAAAAAACAGAAAATAAAAAAATATATCCTATATTTAAATTATAGGTACCAAGCTTCTATGAAATTTCCCTTTTTC